>VANL01000498.1:0-31737 GCA_006352455.1 Brachionus sp. 'Tiscar' | reverse complement strand
TTTTTTTATCTATTTTTCTAAATAAAAATTAGCTACAAAAAAATAAAATTAGCTACTAACACAAAATATATCCATTTAAAAATTACTATAAAAATTTTCTCTTGTTTTTTAAGCTCGACATAAAAGCGATTTTTTTCTAATTTATTGTATAAATTCATCAAATCGGTGTCAACAAACGAAGCTATGTAAATTTCGTCATAGCACTTAAATCCATAGCTGCGAATAATTGTCTGACATCTTTTCAGCAGAAGCCAAATTCTAAATTTAGATTAAGTAAAATTTAATTATGCTCAACTAAAAAAAAAAATAAGCAAAACAAAAAAATAAAAAATACCTTAAGTTCAAAAGTAACGAGTCTAACTTTTTGCTATCTGAATTAAGACATTGCTCAATTGATTGTTTTAACTTTAAATCTATTAAAAATTTTTTTTTATTTTCAAAAAGTAAGTTTTATTTTTACTTAAGACCGAGTGTGCAAGAATGACTTGAAAATTTCCTTTGTAGTAGTCAACATTTATCCAAAAAGTTTCACTTTGAAAAATAGAAATTCTAAATTGAACTTTTATTGCCGGTTTGTCCTCATGTAGAGTCGATTTGCAGTAGGAAAATTGTTCGAAAAGAGCCACTATTTCCATGAGACGTTTTTTGGATCGAAATTTTATAATTTGATGTACGATTTTCTCTATTAACAATTCACCGCTTCTGAATGTCAAATCGATATTTTTGTGGTCTCGCCAGTGTAGACTTGGACTATGCACTGTCTGCAGAAAATCGCTATTTTCACCAACACAAACAGTGAATGTAAAACCTTTTTTTTAGAAAAATTAAAAAAAAAAAATTTTTTTTAGAAAATTAAATTTTTTTTCTCATTTACTTTTATTTGTAAACTCAAGCCAGTACTCGACAGTAAACATTTTACATTTTTCATACTTGACTATTTTGTAAAAGCGACTTAAGCTGGCTAGTGTGCTCATTTGTTCGAACAAAACTTCTAGTTGAAGCGCTTGAACAAAAAAGTGCAAAGATTTGTAAATTTCAACAAAAGGCCGGTCATTTTCGTTTAGCTTTTCTTGCAAATATTGATGAATTTGATTAACTTGAAGATTATTGATCAGCACTTTATCTTAATACAACTTTTTTAGATAAATGAGATCATTTTTGGACAAAAGTGAAAAATTTTCTAAATTACTCGGGTCTCTGGCGTCTTTTACCAAAAAGTTTATTTTCAACAAGCGCCATGGCAAATTGAAATTGTCGCTTATCAATGTAAGCTTAATTTCGAATTCGTTATGCACTTCAAAATCAACATAGCCGTTTCCTATGCGGAAATTTTTAAATTGACTCGGCAGCTCGGACAACGCAAGACGGCATTGAATTGTCCGATTTAATGTTTTTACTGTTCTCTCTTTTTCGCTCTCTGTAATTTTCTCACTGGGCAATATTCGGTCCTTAATTTTATTTTACTTTATTTTTGTAAAAAAAAAAAAAAAAACATTTTTTAAAGCCTAAATAAAGTTGAAAAATTTTTTTAATTTTAGAAAACAGAGGATGTGCATTGGAAAAAATTGAAAAGTTTATAAACGATATGCCTGAGGCAATCAAGACACTGTGCAAACTATTTGCTGATGACACAAAGCTTATTGGTGAAATTCAATCCATTGAATCTTTCAAAATCACAAGAAGACATTGTATTCTGAGATGAGCCGACAACTGGATCAATGATTTTAATATGGTTGACAATATTCAGTTGAGGCCTAAAGAACTAATATAGTAGTAGGACACGTTAAAGAATTTGTAACAAGATGTTTGAGGCAAAAATTGGAATCAAAATAAAGTAAGTAATTCACAGACATAGTAGTGTAAACCACGGTGTATGTCATCAATTGTATATTTATTCAATAAACTAAACTATACTAAACTTAGAGAAGTAGAGACTTGTTAATCTGAGCAAGACAATAGAGAGAAGAGATCTAGTCGAATATTTCAAGATAGCTAATGGTTTCACTTGAGTAAATTGGAACAGTTCAAACAAACTTCGCCAATCGATAAGCTGTTCTGGTCTAGCGAGAATTTTCCGCAGGTTTCAACACAGTATGGCCAAAAAATGATCAGAATAGCCTGGAACAGATTGCCTCCTGGATTAGTCAAGGATTCAAAGAGCTTGTCAACCAAATCAATTCGTCGCGATAGTCAATTAAAAATGAGTCACTTCCGCTCAATGTTCATTTGAAACCTTGGGACAATTACCCTCTGGTTTTGAATTAAGACATTGCTCAATACATGCTATGTATCACATCATACATTTTGCAGAACCAGTTTTACTCCAGAAAACAATCAAGAAAAAGAGCATTGTGAATTTTGGAACAAAAAAACAAAAACAAAAATTTTAAATTGTACTAACTTTTTTCTCTTTGGTATAAAGCTAGTTCTACAAAATATATCATCAGATACATATCATGTATCAGCTAAAATTTAATCTGTTCAAATCTCTGCAATTTAATCTAAATGATTTTCTAATGCATATACAGTCAAATCTTTTTATTTTGGACAAACAAATTTTGAAAGAAAAAGATCGGATTAGGAAATTAGTTATTGCTAAAACACGGACCAACCCTTAGAGACTTGACAAAACATTTGAATGGAGTTTTTTTAATTATTCTATCGGTATCTAAGGGCTGGTCCGTGTTTTAGCAATAACTAATTTCCTAATCCGATCTTTTTCTTGTCGAAATTTGTTTGTCCAAAATAAAAAGGTTTGACTGTATATGCATTAGAAAATCATTTAGATTAAATTGCAGAGATTTGAACAAAAAAAAAAGTCCGAGCAGAAATCTTTTATCTTTTAAATTAAACTCAGCCAAATAAAAAGCATCATCACCCTATGCTCCACAAGGATCAGTCAGAATCAAAGAAATGAAATGAATTTCCTTCCGTTTCAAGTAGTAATTGTTGCGAAAAAATTATATTTTTGTCTTCCCAGGTGGTTATTAATGAAGCGAAGCAAGCATTGGACTTTTGAAAAAAAATTTTAAGTCCGAACTTGGAATTTTTTTTGATACTTATAAAAACTATAAAAAATTCTCTCAATAAATAAATTGTATTGAGATTATTTCTTGATCAACACCATTTTCAAAATCAACAAAAGTATTAAAATGCAACTTTTGTGATATTTCTGATGGTTCATAAGCAAACTTCGATAAGTCAAATATGTCATAAACTTTTTTAACATCATCTAATAATTTAGTTCATTCTATTTCATTAAAACAGAATTTGTTTTTATAAATTGTTATTTCATGTAGAAATATCTTAACAAAAGAGTAAAACTTGGTACGGACTAGAAAGGTAAAAAAGTTCCAGATTTCGAATCAAAAATCGATGAACAATTCTGGAAATTTTTTTTTTTTTGTCACAAAATTCACAATGCCGAAGAGCTGAACCTTGGTGTGAAAGAGAGTAGTTTTAATGTTTTTATCTCATGCTTTGCTAACTCCTTTGATAGGTGAAATTGTTTACTAAATTTGTTTCCATGTGTTTATAAATACTTTTATGACCATATGAAATTTTTTGTATAAAAAAATTTATTTTATGCGTGGATGACATATTTTAAGTATTTTAAACACACCAAACAAAAAAGTGTTTTAAAAAAATAATTTCCATGTAATCTTAATTAAAAGTGGACTTTTAAATTTAAGATAATAAATGTCACTCTAAGCAAATTAATTTATATTTCTTACCTTGATACACGAAGGTAGTCGAGGATATGTGCCCAGAGTGAGAACATCAACCGAAGATAAAATTGAAAAACTAGGCAGACGAGCATTGACAAGTTTAACGTTTGCCAAATGATACAAGTAGTCAGCTGTATTGACAAATATAAAAGATTGCTGGTCCAAAAAAGACAATATGTTCTTAAAAACAAAATTAGTTGACAAACTAGAATAATTAAAAATTGTATTAAAGCACTTACTGATACGTTTATGTGAGCAGTTTTAATGAACTTTACCAGAGCATATATTCTCATGAACAGCTGTCGAGTCCGACACGCATAAGCAACAATTTTTATCTTTTTCTCTGTATTGGACATTTGGGAAAATGTTTCTATCATAATCATCAGCTGATGATAGGTTCGTTGGATGGCAGTTTGCAAAATGGAAGCCAACGATTCATAATGCTCCTGATTGGGGTTAAAAAAAGGATTGGCAATTACGTTTGGCTCGCTTTCAAAACTTGTCATTTCTAAAATTTCTAAATTTATTTTTTATCTTTAGATCGGAGCAAAAAATTGCAACCATAAGTCTTTTAAAACTTAGGCCTTCTAATCAAATTAAATTGAAATAAATTTATTTAAAGTTAAATTTATTTAAAAAATAAATTTTTTTTTTTCTAAGTTTTTTACAACTTAAACTATTTTTTTCTTAAATTAAATAAAAAAAAAATTTTATCATATTTTTTTAATTTTACAAGCAAAAAAAAAATAAGAGAAAGAGAGAGAGAGAGAGAAAAAAAAAAAAAGATAAAACGAAAATAACATTTGTCTTTATATACAATTTCTTAAATGGTGATTATAATATTCTAATTTTTTAAAATTATCCTGATAGATCTCTGGTCAAGAAGGCGGCCTCATCATAAGTTTCAGCTCTAACAATACGTCCAGCAAAATAGCGTCCATTCAAAGCAGCAACCGCGTTCTCAGCCGATCTGGCATTATTAAATTGGACAAATATTTTGACTAGAATTTCGGCATTGTCATCCTCGCTCTGTTTTTCCTGATAAATAACCACACGCTCAACTTCGCCATATTTTTCACACTCTTCAGTTATTTCAACTTCTAGCTCTTCGTCTACATCCTCAGGGCCGACCATGTTTCTCAAAATTAATATCCTTGAATCGGCCCTGCGTTTCATTAACTTTTGCATTAGAAGCATTCGTTGCTCTTTGCCTTTGACAACGAGCTCGCTTTGCTGCTCCAAAGTGGTTATGTTATCATCAGCTGCGCTGGTTAGGCCCAATAGTTTTCTTTGGTTCTCGGTAAGATCGATGTTTCCCAAGGGAGCTTCGACCTGACCCGGCGAACCCGGGCTTGAAGATGCCACTTTGCCACCTTTGGTTTGGTCCTGATTTGACGGTGTCAAAGGACTTGGAATTTTTTCGCTAGACAAAGATTTTTGTACAATCGCTGTATGCAGATTGTTCGATGAAGTTTTTGTACTCAAACTGCTTGCTGAAACAGAATTTACTACATTCGAACCGTTTGAGTTAAATACACCCTTTTAGTTTAATTTTAGTAAAAAAAATATTTTTTTTTTGCTGCTTGTTAGTTACCATGTCTTGCATTTGAGCGGCTAAACCAGCAGTGACTGCTGCACTGGCCGATAATTGAGCTGGAGTTGGATTTGCTTGGCTGGAAACAATGTCGGGAGGAGTGATAGCTTTGCCCACTCGGAGCAAATTTCCTCCCAAGTCGAACAAGTTCATGGACGAGATGGCGTCAAGTGCCGCTTGAAGGGACTCAAATTCAATAAATCCATAGCCTCTTTTTTTTTTTAATTTTTAAATATTAATTAATAAATTTTTCAACTAATTGAAATTTTTTTAATTTATGAAAGATAAGCCTTAAGTTATTTTAATTCTATAAATATTGAAAATTTAAATGTCTTATTTTTTCTTAAAAACTAAACAATGTGTCTAAATTTATTCAAAAAAAATATGTCCAAAATTTTTCTCATAATATTTTTTTAATTTCTCTTAATTTAAGAAAAAAATTTAGCTTTTGTTTGGAAGAAAAGAAAAAAAAAATTTTTTTCATTCATTCACAGTCAAGTATAGGCAAAAATTAGAAACTTCTTGTGAAAATACAAAAATATAGGTTTGATATTATTAATTATAAATTTTATAATTTTTTTTTCTATTTAATTTTAAATTATTAATACTTCTAATAAAAATCTGCATGTCAAAAAATGGCAACTATTCTTCTAAATATTCAAAAAGCTACTGATAAAGTAGCTATACAACCAAAAATTACCTAAGAGTATAATTTCAACTTTATTCCGAACAACCTTTTAAAGCAAAGACCATTTTATTTAAAAATGATAGCATGCATGGCTTTAGTTCAAGTATTTAGCCCTAACATTGATTTTGTAAACTCTGAAAAAGATAGCAAAATAGCTAATTTTAATTTTAATTTTTTCATAGAAAAAAAAAGTCTTAAGTTAAAAAATTTGAGCTGAGTCATGTTAAAAAATTTATCTCAAAATTCTTTTAAAAATAAATTTTATCTTTTCAATCTAAGTATTGAACAAGCCAGGATTCAGAGAGCTGCAAACATAAATATGATACCTAAAAAATCATCCCAATTACAAGATCCATCTAATTACAGACCAATAAGTATGAAAAGCTGGTTTGGAAAGCTGCTTGTACGAATAATCTAATTTATCTTAGACTTAATAGTTTTTTAGAACATAACTCTTTACTAATTTAAGAGAAGTCAGGTTTTAGAGAATAACGGCGAACTGCAGACAATATTTTTTTCCTCTTCCAAAAAATTTGAAAATTTTTAATTTAAATAAAAAGTCAGAACCAGAATTGTTTAAAAGTCCCAAAAAAAAAGTCCAAGTCCGGACTTTAAAAAATTTTTTAAAAGTCCAATACTTACTTCGCTTCAATAATAACCACTTGGGACGACAAAAATATCATTTATTTGTTCTTGATTCTGACTGATAGATTCCCGATGCTTTTTATATCGCTGAGATTTAATTTAAAAAAATTTAAAAGATAAAAGTCTTTGGCTCGGACTTTAAAAAAAAAAATTCCGGACTTGGGCTTGACTTGAGAGTTGTGACTTTTAAACAACTCTGGTCAGAGCTATGATTTTTGATATCTTAAAAGCATTTGACAGAGTCTGGCATGAAGGTCTAATATATTAGCTAATAAAAATGAATATACCACACTAATAAATTTACTGGATAGAACCTTTTCTTGACTTGAAAAAATTCAATGTAAATGGTCATTTTAGTGAGGAATTTTAATTTACTGAAAATAAGTAAATAAAACTAAAAACAAGAAAATAAAGTCAATAAATACTTAAAGAAATTAGATTATTGGCTTTGAAAGTAGAGAGTGAAGATGTCAGTTGAATAGCCATGCCGAATAGTCTTTTCAAAGAAAGAAGAACTAAATATTTTAAAAGAAATGAATGTGATTATGTGATAAAGGAAAGAAAAATTTTGTTAACGAAGAAAACAATTTTGTTTACCGATACAAGTTTTGATTTTTTAGCAATATTACCAAGCATAGTTTTGTGCCGACACAAAGTAAACAAGTAAACAATACACAAATTCCAAAAGTTGAGCCCCCGAAAGACCATTGAGATTTTATACCAATTAGTGTGACATCTTTTTCAATTATTATTATTCACACTATTATTTCTACTATATATATATATATATTGTTTTCCTTATTATTTGTTTAGGCTAGAAGTGGCCATTTATTAATAAAGTTACTATTATTATTAGTATCTAATTTTCTTTTATTATTTGTATTATAACCGCGAACCACTAGATCCTAACAGATCCGGACTAACACCATACAATTATATAGGTTTATAACAGATGTACAGAAAACAAAATGAAATTAAACACCAAAAAAAAATTTAAATTTTTCTTCATTCCCCCTGGTGTCGACTGTGACAAACCAATCAAGTTATTTATGCAAGGAGAAATTTTAGAAACAGTCGACTCCTACCGCTACCTTGTTATAGAAATTAATAACAAGCTCGATGGAGTCAACAGTGGAAAAGAATACTCAAGAACACGAAGAACAGAATTTATTTTTTAAATAGCTTCATTAAATTTGGCTTCAAATCTGAAATTCTAATGAGTGTCTTCTAAAGTCTTTTTATTAGTCACCTTGATTATAACAGTCCGGTTTTGATCACAGCGTCTTTGTCAAATTAAAGGAGATAAAAAAGCGATAACAAAGATCTTAAACGACAGCATAATACAAAAATGCATACGAGCTCTAAGAGATGGCTTTGAAAAACAAGAACTGTACATGAACGTGTACTAGGCCACCCACACTAGACAAAATTCATTTAAAGAAGCAAAAATAAAAACAACAATGTCCAAAATGTAACAAGATTTGAGGTTCGAAAAAAAAAAAAAAACTAAAAAGATTTATTAAAGCTTAGACCGATACGGTCTTTAAATTTTTTAATTTTAAAGCACACATTTTTATCTATTAATTTAGCTTAATAATTAATTACATTAATATTTATGCCATTAAAAAAAAATAGTACAAAACTTTGACTATGTGTGAATAAACTTATTTTTTTATAAAATTTTTACTTAATAAAATTAAAAAAATTAAAAATATAGAAATAAAAATTAAAGCATACTTGTGCTTGCCTGTTTGAATATCTCTAACCAAGTTGCAATATCGTATGGACCCGAAAGCTTCGAAGACACTTTGAACGTCTTGTTCGCTTAGCTCGGGATGTATTGAGGCCACATAGATTCTGTGATGATGCTTCGAGTCCTCAGTCATTTGGTCAATGATGGGCTGAGCCTGTGGCATATTACTCGGCCGGCCGACTTTGATGTTTCGGCCGCCGAGCAGAGCGCCGTTCATTTGTTCATAGGCAAGCTGTGCCGCTTCAGGTGTCTCAAACTCGATGAAAGCAAAGCCTTTGTGTTTGTTCGTAGCCGCATCCCATGACATGGTGATTGCTCGAATCGGTCCAAACGCTCCAAACGCATTCTTCACTTGTTCTTCATTGACTTCGTAAAAAATACTACCAATGTATATGCGACACATGAGTAACAATGCTTGTTGTCTTTTCAAAAAATCCATCTGCTGTCTTTGCTTTTGCTGTTGCTCTTTGGCCAAAGCTGAGCGAACACTTTGATCCATAGCGTACTTTCTAGCCTTTTTGACCAAGTCCTCCAAGTCGGAAGATCTTATTTTGAGCAATTTTTCGTTCGCGTTGCGTTTACCGCCCGGACCTATCAACAAGCATCCATACTGATTGAGTTCCCGCACTGGAGAATGTGCCCTAAGAGGACGTAGATCTTTGGACGATATTTTTGGTACTTCAACTTTAAATTCTTTCTTTCCATTAGACACTTTTTCTTCACCTGTATTTTCTTCTACTGTTTTCACAGTATCAATGTCGTTATTACTAGAACTCTGTTTGCAAAAAAAATGTACAATTTTTTTTTTTTTTTCAAAATATAAACAAAAGAACGTACTTCTAAAGCGGCCATTTAATCAAAAAAGACTAATTTTTATATTTCTAAAATCGTTCAAAAATATTATTAAGTAAAAAATTTAATAAAATTTAAAAATTGTTTTTTTTAATAAATTGAAAAATTAATTTCATGCATTTAAAATTTTATTAACTATTAAATTATATCATATTTAACACAATAAACCTACCATTTATTTCAATCCTATTCTCTAATTAATTATGTCTCTTAAAAATAATGGTTAAGGGCATACATTAAAAGTTTCACAAAGGATTACATAATAATTTTTTTTAATTTATTTAAATAGTTTTAGGAAATACTCCAGGCAGATCAGAATGGATCAGAGTCCTTCTTATAAGCCTAGCGGTTGAATAAAAACATTAAAAAAATAAAAAAGATAAATGACTTAGAATAAATAAGTAAAAATAAAAATTGACTAGTTTTTGGTGAAAGGAAATAATTGCATATTTATCTTCGGATTTCCTGTAAAAAACAATTGAACTTTCCAAAAATTGAATAAAATTTTTTATTCAAATCTGGTGCAGTGGAAAAGTACTCTTTTAAGTGGCTGTTAAATTGCTGATGCTCAATTCGTTTATGGAGAAACCTGTGTAAAATGAACAATGAACAAAGGAACTGTTTGTCTCCAACTCTTTTTTCAATCTTCTTTAGCGACATAGTTACATTTATCCCAAAAAAAGTCCAACAGCCCTTTTTGCAGATGATATGTGCATCTGGTACTCAAACAAATCGCTAAAAGAAATTGAAAAAACACTGAACCAAGCCATTAGTTATATTTCATGTTTTTGCCGGAAATGGGGACTTGTTGTAAATACGAGCAAAACTTTTCTCACGGTTTTCACAGCTAATAGACATCGATCAAACTATGAAACAAAGAACAAATTACATAATGATAATATACTAGGTTTTACTAGTCTCATTGGCAATACATATAAATTTTATTTTGAATTATATTAATTGATAAAATAACTGCATTGTTGTACCATCTTTGATAGGGTACCTACACATCTAATGCTACGTTATGTTACAAATTAGCTTCCCAAAGAAAAAAAAATATTCAAAATTTTCAAACAAATTGACAATAATTAAATAGCATCTGAAAATTTTGGCTGCAAACATGCATCTTTAATATCTGACCGATTCAATAATTTTTATAAAAAAGTGAGACTAAATCAAGAAGCCTTTGTCACTGATTATTCTAAACTAATACATTTAATTTTAGAGTTTTTTAATAAAAAAATTATAAGGATAAAATGTTTTTTTTCAATTAATTTAAAGGCTATATAGTAAACCAATTTTCTCTTAGACCGTTTAAATACTTGGATGTTTTTTAATTTTCCACTATTCACAAGAGAAGCAGCAAAATAATTTTTGTTCAATTTAAAGAGCTTCTTTATCTCTAAATATAATAGGCATTATTTTTATTTAGCAGAGCTGGAATCACTTTTTTGAAAAATTTGCTACTAAGTCTTCAGTAATTTTTTAATTTTGTTGACGCAAACTTAAAAGACTGCTCAAATGAATAAACTTTATCTTATACTCAAATGGTATTAAATTTTTCTTCTAATAATTTTATTTACATAAACTGTCGTCAAATGGAACCAGAAGAACTAAAATTATTTTTCAATTTTTTTAGTAATTGTTTTTAAAACTATTTCAATATATCAATTTATCCAAGTAAAATTCGAGAAATGATTAGAACATTAAAAATTGAGGCTATAAGATTTGAATTTAGCATTTATTTAAACAAACATAATAATGAAGAAAATGAAAAATTCAATGAGCATTTAAAATTATTCAAACAAAATGTTTGAAAAATAAAAAAAAATGCCAGAAAAAGTAAATTTAAGCTATTTTTGCAAACTTACTTAAATTTTAAAAAAATTGAATTCAAATTTATCCATCCTGATTTAGAAGAAAGATGTGCTGAACTAGAAAGGTAAAAATCAATTGTGAGTTTGAAGGTGAAGCACTTTCTCATTCTTTAGTGACATTTTTTTCAAAAATGGAAACTTCTGAATGGGATTGAGCAATAGAGTGTATGATTATGATAATATTTTTATGAAAATATCCTTTTTTATGATTAAAATTTTTAAAATCGTACTCCTTCTCTAAATCGTACTATCACAACTATAAAGTACTTAAAAAGCGTTTTGTATTTTTTGATCATATAAAAAAATCAAAAAATTCAGATACTTAATAAAGAACAGATTGTTTTTTAGATTTTTTTTATTTGATGCCATTGTCTTGAATATTTTCTAAGTTAGCTTTTTCAATTATTTGACTGCATTCAATTTGTTCAGAATTGTTTTTTATATGTGTTTTTTTTTTGCAAAAGGAAATTTGTTTTTTAAATTAAAAATTTCAAAATTTCGACTAAGTCGATTTTTTGAGGAAAATTTGTGAATCAGTTTTCTTTTTTGTCACGTTTTCTAGCTGAACTAATCTAAAAAGCCCTGTAGCACTAAAATCCAATTTTAGTTCTTGTATTTTCAGTCACATTTTATTGTTTTCAAATTTAGTGTTTCAACTTAAAATATTTTCAATTAAATTTAATCATTTGATGCAAACAATAACAAGAAAATCTGCGTCTATTGAATTTCTATTGAATTCTTTTATTTTTTGGACATGTACCATTGGGTCATAAAATTTTATTTCTGATTTCAGGATAGAATGATGATCAGCATAAAAATTGTTAAAATTTAACTTCCTTTATAGCGAAAACAAGCTAATAAAAGTATTTTGTTTTCAGATTTATTTGTTTATTTACTCATTCGCTTCATAAATGCATAGGAGAAAATTTGCGTAAATTAAGAAGTAATCAATCAAATTTAGATTTTATACTCTTTGCTAAAATTTGCAAAAAATTCCTTTCTATTCAGGAAATTAAATTCCAATTCAAATAAACTATTTTCCATAAAGCCATAGGAACTTTTTCAACTAAAAAGTAAAAGCTAATAATACTCGAATTCAATTTACGATAGATAAACTGCAAAGCTATTCCAGATTTTATTTTTGCACTTTTAACTTTTAGTATTCATCCAAAAAACTTTTAAGGTTACATGTTTATTTGAGTGCAAATAAATGAACGTATTCTATTCAGAATTTATAGATCAAGTCTGACTATTAATTAGAACGAGATAATTAGGAGAATAAAATGATCAAAAATAAACTCTAAAGAAAAAAAATTAGAGCAATTTTATAAGGATGCATATTTTTTTAAATATGATTTTCTCTTACTAGTATAAATAAGTCTTATCATGTGCAATTTGTTAGGTCTAAATTTTGGAAAAAAATCTCAAACTTCAAAGCATCATTTAAACACTGATTTAAAAATAAATATTTTATTTTCTAATCAATTATGCTTATAACATTTGAGGTCTGAAAATAGAATTAAATATATGCCATTATTAACTAATTTCAATACGCCTGTAGCGACTATTAATCATTGTTAAATTATTTTCCTTTTAGAAGAATGCTCATTTGAGTGCTTCTCAAATATAATCCCACGTCAACATGCTAAATATTAAAGACATATGAATCTTTTTTATTGTTATTTTAGATGTATTTAAACATTAGAAAAATTTTCTTTAAAAAAAAGAACAGTTTATAAAGATATTTTTAAAAGGTAAAAATATTAAATAATTAATAAAAAAATTCTAAAAAATGAGAGATTAAATATTTTATCTAAGTCAGCTTAATTACACTTTTGCTTTTAAAGTTTTTATTCATTAGATACAAGTACACAAGTCATGTATTATGAATTAAGATTTTAATGAAGTTAAATCTATTTTAAAAAAAAAGATTAACAAGATACTAAATTAATTTATAATTTAAATTAGCACATTTAGTTTAAATTAAAAAAATGATCATTTTTCTAAATATTCTGGAAAGGAGATTAAACATGCGTCCAGAGACAGAGACATTCTTTATCTTTTCTTGTGTGTGTATTGAGACAATTTGAATAAAATTACGTTAAAATTTAAGTTCATATAGAAATTTTACTTCTTATCATTGGGGTTAAAAGAGTTTATTTAAAATATGAAAGTACATTGATTAGTTAATTTATTCGTAATTTTTGAAGATTTTATATTTTTCTAATTGTTTTAAAATTACATCAAAATTTGAAAATTAAAGTTTAAATAATTTTAATTAATCATTCTTTTTTCTTAAACACACCAACATCACATTTCTTTATGATTAAATTTTTTTTTAATTCTCTTTTTTTAATAATTACACAGAAGAAAACGAAATTTTTATTTTTTAACTTAAAAATTCTTGAATTTAAGTAAATTATAACCCGATATGTTTATTTAAGGTATTTACAGGAACATTTTAAATTTATTTAAATTTAAAATCGGAAAAAAAAATCTGATTTAATTAGACCTAATTTTATTTTTTGGCAAACATCAAGTAAAATTAAGTTTAATCGGAGTTATACAGTTTTTTTTTTAATTTTGGGCATTATTTTTTTGATTAAAATTATTGAAATGATTGAAGAAATTTATAAACATTTAAAATTGGCCATTCCGTTCATTTTACTTCTCGGAATGTCAATAGCCTTTGCTTAAACCCTCATGTTTGCATTACATGGTTTTTTTATTAGCATTTACATCATTTTTTTATATAACCTAATTACTATTTTTAAATTTTCTAATATTAAATTACATGAGGACTGAAAAGAAGGCGATAAGCCGTTCGGAATAGTCCTAGGGGTAAATCCCTAAAATTGTTTTATTAAAAAAAAAAAATTTACATAATCGAATAAAAAAGAATAAAGTTTATTTAGTCTTAATATTCACAGATATTTTGAATTTTATTTGATTATTAGTGAAACAAATGGTAGCTAGACTGAACATATGATACTAAAAATCGCGTATTAGATAAAAATAATTTTTTTCCTAATCATTTGTTTAGTTCAACTATTTTTATTGATCTAATCAAATAGAATGGACTAGGGTTTTTTGGAAAGAAAATAAATTGTTCTTGATAAAAGATAGGATATTTTAGATGGACAGGTCTCAAAAATTTTCTTAATCAAAAAAGCTTTATTTTTAAATGGCTTTTAGTTACATAATGAATTATGATTCTTTTTTTTTTTCATTAGCAAGAACAAAAGTCATTAGACCGACAATATCAAACTTGGTCCCCATCATCATCACAAACAATTCGAGCCGATTTTTGCATTTTAACTCAAACAAATAGCTTTTATGATTATTAATGAATTTTTAAAATATTTTCTCTTAAGTTTTGACTTTCAAACAATCAAATCAATAAATTGATTTATTGATTTGAAACTTAGTTTAAATATTTATAATAAAATAGAAAGAAAAATTTGTATTTGTTCACGCACGTCTGTCTATTATCAGACCGTTGGCCAGTGCAAACATTAGTCAAAATTAGAAGCAATTAAAATTCTCCAACTTTGAGCAAATAAATACATTTAAATTGAGCTAGTTTTAATTGACCGATTTATTCAAATTAAAATTTTTGCACTCTTAGGCATATTTAAATTAAGTCTAAATGGAATATGACCCAATTTAAATACTATAAATTATTTTACTAATTGATCAAATCAAAAATAGGAAGTTGCTCAATACTAGCTGAATATTATTAAATTATTTGAATTAGTCTCTTAGGAAACAATCAAATTTATGTTAGAACACAAAGCTCAAATTGCAGAGTAGTAATTTATTTTGCATCATATTGACTAATATTAAGTTAATTTGAAAAGAAATAAAGAGGTGTATTGTGAAACGTAAATAAATTTTTTTCTCTAAATGTCATATGTATGAGTTTTATTAAGCACGAGTTGCATAGTCATAAGCACCGGTTAAAATGCATCATGCGACTTAGTATACTCTCGTGCGTCTCATAACTGGTTTCATCTAACTTGCTTGAGACTATTTTCCGACTTGGGTCCATTTAATCTAAGATAAACAATCATGTAAACATAATCATTTCGAAGCCAGCTCATTTTGCTACAATTATAATAATTTTTTTTAATATTAATTAAATTAATTCAATGTCAGAGTCAAGTAAAGTATGCTTCAATTTCAATTTATTTAGCAGTATTGAGAAATTACATCAGCTATAAAGAATATTAGATCGCAATTTTTCTTTCTTATTTATCTTATTACTAATATGAACTTGAATTAAATTCATTATGATGTTACTTTTTTTTTACGCAATTTAGAATAAATGGAAACATAGTTTGATCATCAATTTGTCAAAATCTAAGTAGGAGTCTTGTTCGACTCAAAATCAGGTATTTTAATTAGTTAAGTCAGACAGACTAGTTTTTATTCAGTATTCAAATTTTTTTTATTTTTAATATTTTTTTTATCTTAATTAAAGGTAAATTTTTAAAATTTAATTTGATTTTTTTTTCTCAATTTGAAAATTTATTTGACACGTAGATTAAGTTTAATTCATAGAAGCGAAATAAAGTTAGAACGCCTTCGGATATTATTAAGACCTTTTGACTAGCTGGCAGCAGTCTTTAGAAAAACCAGGCATTCTATATTTTCTTAATTGCGGCTCTAGCGAGTCTAGCACTATTTTGAATGAATTTTTAGAAAAGGTTAAGTTGTAGCCGTAAACAATCGAAAGGGAAAATTGTGACATTTATAAAGAGTCCATTAGTAAATTATGGCTGATGAATACCAAGAAAAAATAACAAAGCTTAAAGACAAGTTCTTTTTCTAAAACACATACACACGTGACTAAGCAATTAGGACAGTTCAAAGTTGCTTGAATTAAATAGAAACCCATTTATTTTTTTATTCAATATAATTATATTTTAAAATTTAATTTTTAAAAACCACTAGTTTATTTCATTTGCATACCATTAAAACAGATAATTACTTATATTGCTTTATTTAACAAAAAAAAATAATAAGTAAAATTTTACTTGCTTGTATTGTAGCAGTTAATTAAAAATTTTGTTTATTTATTAAATTGTCATTTATAGCATTAGACTGTGGAAACTATAGACTTGAAATTGATTATGACTAAAACATTAAAAACTTCAAAGAGAGAGTAAAGTTGACAGATGTTGTACTAGGTTAATTGATGAAAATTTGTTTGAATAACAAGAATAATAAGTGAAGTAAGCTAGATTTGCTAAGTTTATTTTAGAGTAAATTTTTTATCGAAAAAACTTTTTTGATAACACTCTAAAGCTAAAAAAAAATTTTTCATATAACAAAATTAAATATTTTATTCGATACTTAGCAAGCAAAGTTTCTAGCTTCTATTCAATTTAATCTTGAGCAAAATTTTTTTATTATTACTATTCATAAAGGTTAAGGAAAGGTTCGAAAGCCATAGCTTTCTTACAGCCCAAAAGTAAAGATAAGTAAAAATTTTATGTTTTAAATAATAAAAAGTTTTTCATTAATGTTATTCTCTAGTTTTAAGATAAAAAATTTCAACCATTTTTTAGGAATCATTTAATAATAAGTAATAAAATTTAAAATGTTTTGAATAATTGCTCTAAGACTAGTTTGTAGCAAATGGCCTTTTTCAGTTTTCCTATTTAATTTTTCACATTTTGGGTTAATTTTTTTTTTACTACTAACATTAGTAGATTCAAGATCAAAGTTTAAAAAAAAATTTTAAAATAAATGTTTTTTTTTTTTTAAAAGAAATTTTAGTTATATATTTTAGAAGTCAACTTGTTTATATTTCAAGTTAGTTGATTAATATGTAGACATTGAGTAAATTATATTTCATTTTATTATTAGTAAATTTTCAATTTTTTTTTACTGATAATATAAAATTATTAGAATTTTTTTTATCCTATAATCCTTTCATATTTTAATAATTGTCTAATATTTTAATTAAAGATCACTTCGATTTAACTTTAAAATTTTTTGATTTTTACTATGCTGTTAAATAGCTAGCTAACAAGCGCTCTGTGCTAATCGAACACAGTCTTGATTTGACTTTACTCGGATCTTAATTATTCTGTGTTTTCTTGCTATTTAGAGATTGTTGTTAGCATCAATTAATCTATTCAGCTTTGCATAGCATGTTGATATCTTAGACAAAAGTGTAATTTTAAATAATGATTAATTTATTCTATTGATGAGTCTCTGTGGTCTTGAAGAGATCAATAATCGATGCATGATAAATTATGCACAAGTCTGATCTGATACATAGGTCAATTGAAACTAGCTCACAAATAGACTTGAATGCCTAGGAAAAAAATAAAGAAAAAGTAATTTAAGCTAAATGGCCGGAGGCGAGTGATCGCTTTTAACCCAGATTTAGCGATTTGCGAGCAATCGTTTTTAATTGAATCATATATGCTCGGCCAGTTTTTTCAACATGCTAATTAACGCGCATTATGAATCAAATAATGCTTGAACTAGAAATTTTAAATTCATAAATAATATATTGTAAACATTTTTGTTTTACTAGTTGGATTAGATCCAAAATTTATAGTAATAGAAGAAAAAAATATAGAAAGAAAGAGAGAGAGAGAGAAGAAGAGAGAAATTTTTAATTTTCATCTTAAGGCATGTTTGAAACCCTCTCATAAACACAGACACACACACATACACATACACACACTATTTTTCTATATAGTTTTTTTTTTTCTAAATATTTATTTCAAACACTTAAATTCTACCAAAATTCATAATAAATAATAAATGATACGCAATTACACCTTAAATTACGTGTTTTTTATTTTTTGTTTTTCTCTCATTATTTTTTTGACATTTGAATGTGATTTTAATTTCAGATAAATCGTTATGTAATTTAAAATTGAGGAATAAAAAAATTTAATTTGTATTAAAACAAAAATGGCCTCTATATTCGACAGATATTCGGGTAGACAGTATTACGCTAAAACAGGAGAGCACGTGCCCAAATACGGCAAGCCGTTCAAAGAAAATCACATGCGTCGCAACAATGTAGACGTAAAGGCATCGAGGCCGATGAGTCTCAAAAAATCTAGCGCAACCGATCTAGCGTCGCTCAAGCTCAGACTGCGTTTGTTGGTTTTTGTCGAGAGTTCGGACGGCTCTCGTTCTAACATATTCGACTCGGATCGAAACAAAACGCCCAAGCTGAGTCGTTCGGCGCCCAGTAGCGCTCAATCGAGCTCAAAATTAAACAACGAAATGAAAATGGTGTTCGGCAGCTTTCCAATGAAAATATCAAACAACACAGCAATTAAAGTGCATAGTTTAAAAAATTCAAACAAAGCAATGATCAGTAATGTGTTCACATATTACGATAATTCTCGTCAAGAAAGCTGCTTTTGCGTCAATAACGAAGATGAAAAATCGCAAACGGCCTCGCCAGTCTCCGTTTCACTGGCTTCAAACATAATACCCATAAAAAAAGCTCCACTCGTCTCATCATCCATACAGTCATGCTCGTTCAATTCGAATTTAAATTCGAATGCTCAAGTCAATTCGTTGTCGAGCAGTGTACCTTGTGGCATGTTCTACGGCTCTTATGCCGGCATGTACAAACGACTAATGCGCTCGGTAAGCAATAGTCTAATTAGTGACTCGACTACTGTGCAAAATAATAGCATAGTCGAGTCAAACGAAGATTTAAATTTTGAGTTCAACGCTGTCGGCAATTTTGATGTCAAAAACGACCCCAATGAATCCGAACGACGATCGCTGTCTGCATATAGCAACAATGGCAGTGTTTGTATGCATCAGTCGCTATGTGAAAAATGCGTAAGTTTTTCTCATTATTTTATTTTTAAACTAAACTGTGGTTGCCATGGCAACGGTCATTATAAATGGTCATTCTAACAAAATTATTTTATTTTTATAAAATTTTTTGGCTATCCTTTATGTATCTGATTACTTTTTTGCGAGACATAGATTTATCTAAGTTCGGACAATTCCAATGTCACCATGTCTGATTGCTAAATTTGACTATGTCTAGATATCGATTAATATCCAATCGATACTATAAAATAACCGAATTAGATTCCTTAGACTAGGAGAATAAAAATCAATAGGATAGCAGTCATTTATGTGACAAAATTAAATTCACATCACGTAAAGCTAATTAACATAATTGTCTACGAGTAATATTTCTAAGACAATTTTTGCACAGTTAAAAATTGTTTTATAAGTTAAAAAGTTGATATAAGTTAAAAAGGTTAGTAAGAGCTTTTAAATTTGATAAACACTAATAAAAACAAATGAACACCTTTTTTCTATTGAGAAAAAAAAATTTGGATAAAAAATAAAAATGGAATTTAAAACTAGATTTAAAAACAATTATCTTTAAAGTTTATTTCTTTAATAAATCACTAAGTTTAAATTAAAAAAATAAAACAATGGTTCATTATTATTGATAACAGAAAAGTTTAATTGCTTATTTTTCTTGGGACACTTCGTATTATTTAGATGAAAAAAAAGGTTACTTATTTTTAAAAATTTTACAAATTTGAAATATTTTTAAATCGTTAGTCTGAATAGAAATACTTTGATCTTTCATTTACACTCATAAAATTTATCAATTAAAGGAAATTTTCTTAAATCTTTTTTGATTAATCTCAAAATCTTACAGCACTCATTCTAGAGATTGAGCAAAGTAAAATTTAATTAAAATAAAATTTTATATTCGAAATTTAATTTCATCACAGATTTTAGACATTAGACGTCAAAGCTTTAATTTTAGACTTTTGCAAAATATTCTAATTTTTAAAAATTTTTTTTGAAATTTAATTGCGAATTTAAAATATTTTGATCAAATTTGAAAAATGAAATTTGATCAAAATTTCAACTGTGTTCTGTTGACAGTGTTAATACACGTCAAATGCATTCGATTCTAGTTGTCTTCTGCTAATCGACATAAGCTCAGGTATTGTTTTTCTTTACGGCTCTTTATTCCTTACACATATTTGATATTTCTTGATTGCAATAATGCAGTTCTGGCCTTGGCTAGTCTTATTAAGCCATCCAAAACATTAATTATAATTTAGATAATGTCAACAAGCAATAATTAATTTTCTAATCTTTTAAATTTAATATTTGAAATTACAACCTTTGACGTTATAACAAGCCAAAACTCTTGGCATAGATTCAATCAATTTTAGTACGTACTCAGTCGGAATCTTTAACCACTCTTTGTGTAAAACATCTTTTAAATGCTCAATAGAAGTTACTTTAGTGTCTACTAACGGGTGTTCAATAAAGGTTGGCGCGTGTTTGTTTTCGATAAAATCTAGTGATTGGTTCATCGAAAATTTTAATTTAAGCACATAAACTTATACTTTGAACTAAGTAATTATAAATAAAATTTGACTTAAAGACTACCATATATTTTTCATTAAAACGATTACATAAAATAGTGAAGAAAATAATAATTTGTAAAAATTTTTATTTTTTTATTAAATCGAATCAAATTTATAAAAGTGTTCAAAATTTGGTGTAAATATCATGTTCCGTTCAAAAGTTATACGATCAAAATCAAAAATATACCAAATTTTTTACTTTTTAAAATAAGGTTAAAATTTAAGAGTTTTTTGAGTATATCTTTTGAACTGAATGTAATAAAAAAAGATCTATATATCATCTTGATCCTTGTTTGATTATCTATCAGATGATATATAAAACTTATTAAAATAATATCATTAACTAGGAGGAGATGAGATTATTTAGGTGGAGTCAAGGTTATGCCGTTTATTTCCGGTATAAACAAAGCAGATACATTATACAAAGTGTTTTGTAATCATTAAGGTCTAATGTATATATGTATAAAATTTCAAAAATTTTCGTTGAACCAATCACTAGATTTTATCGAAAACAAACACGCGCCAACCTTTATTGAACACCCGTTATTTTTGCATCTATGTATGACCATGTTCTCGATTTGGTTGACGGGCACACCATGGCAAAACCTCAATGTTCTGTTCTTTGAACCAGTCGCTTACTAAATAAGTAGTACATCTTGATGAAAAATCCAATTCTAAAAAAAAATAAAATATTTTTCTTGTCACTAAATAAATTTTATTAGACAACTTTGACTTTGATCAATTAAAGAATTTCATCAAAAGAAAAAAATTAAAAATTAATTTTCTAAAAAGATCGAAAACAATCAATATCCAAAGTATAAAATAGGAGTGGCTATTTTATATAGTTTGCCTAGTGTTAACCGAAAGCGAAACGCATCGTTGTCGACAAGCGGCTGCCCCAACTCGGGCCTAATGAGTCCGGACGGTTGTTCGCCTAAAAACTCGCCTCAGTCACCGACCGTATCATCACCACTGTCCTATTCTAACTCGATAAACATAAATCAATCAAAAGCAAAAAAATCGTTCGATCATCAAATAGACCAATTTCCTAGCACAGAGACGCCGTCTTCGAGCACATCCTCATCGCCAAACATCAGCACTCCGCCCAATTTAAACCTAGCATCGCTAATACGCGACAACGAAATATTCTACGAATTTCTGTTCTCTCATCTGCCTCTAATCGAACACCAATTCAAACAACTCATTGAAAAAATAGCCTCTAGTTTGCCAAGCTACTTTGGCTCGATAAAGCAAGCTAAGCGAACATCCATAAACCCGAATCAATCGAGAGCGGCCAATCAAACGTCTCTTAGCCACACTAGCACATTCACTCAGCGTTTGCTTACAGAATTTGACGAGTATGAGCGCAAATTTAATTTGCTTTACTCGTCGCCACGACTTGCCAATCCGGCTTGGCTAAGTCTTGTTAAAACAAAATGCATTAGAAAAGACCTAAAATCTACTTGTTCTCTAAGCAATACACTTTTAAACGATTTTGTTAATTTAAACAAAATAAATAAAAAACAAACATTATCATCGCCAAGTCAATTTATTCTATTAAATAAATTTGATTTTAAAAAAAATTTTCTAAAATTAGAAAAATCAAATGAGAATAATATTAATAAAGAGCGTTTATTTTTTAAGATTTTTTTATCTACTTTGCTTAAGTACCATTTAAGCTGGGTGTATACAGTGTTGCCGTCTAACGAGCTCGCACAAGACTCGAGCTATTTGCGCAAACAGCAAGCTAACTGGACCCGACTATTGGAAAAAACCAATCCGTATAATCCGCTATGGGCCCAATTGAGCGATTTGCACGGCGCCGTCAACCAACCGCTAAAGCTTGTCAGATGTGTGGTGATAGGCAAGAATCGCGAACTAGTCGAAAAAATTTTGTTCATATGCAGCTATTTTATACGCTGTAGCAACTCAAGCTACTTTGACATACAGCAAGAGAATTTTGATTTTGAAAATTTAAAAAATGATGAGCAGCCAATTCGAATTAATTTGCGCGAAATGTCCGAGACAAAATTCGATCCGATAGCACATTTGACTAGTGTGCTTAACTCGTCGGCCATTTCGTCTTCGTCGGGCAGCCGTTCGGCCTCGATCGGCTCGGTGTCCGCGTCGCCCTTTGGCAACAATTTGTCACCAGTGTACAAAAATGACAAGGCATCGACTGCCAATGCACACGAGCTGCCTCTAATTGGCTACAAACTAAAGCAAAATGCGTCCAGATCGACTCGAATGCAGGACAATTTTGGCTACTCGTTGCTAGCCTCCTATTGTGATGAATTTGTTTTTGAATTTGTATTACATGGTACTAGTGACTGCTCGTTTTTAGACACTCTACATCAAAAACTAGTTTTTAGTAAATACAACTCTATTCTTGATTGTCCCATTAGTGAATCATTGTACTTAGTCATTGACACTGATCAATTGTGAGTTGTTTTAAATTTTAATTTTTTTTTTTTAATTTAAAAAACAAATAGAACAAAAATTTTTCCTTTTTTATTAAATTAAAATTTACTTAAACTTAAATGAAATATATTTTAAAAAAATACTGTAATTTAGTGCAAAAACTTTGTTGTGCCTTTTATAGCAAAAATAATTTTTCTGATTTAAATAAAAGACAAAAAATAAAGCATCAATAAGATTATAACTGATTATTAATTCGGTTTACCTAATAAAAAAAATAAAGAAAATAAAGTTTTTGCAGTATTTTTTTATATATATTTCATTTAACTAAAAAAAAGGAAAAACATTTTCATGTTCTTTTTTTTTTTTGTTAAAATTCACAATACCTTCTATAAAGAATAACAAAATTTAAAAGATAGATTTTATTTTGCTTTTGAAAAAAATTTATTAAGATGTTTGAATTTAGTTGTTAAAAATAGCTTTAAAATAAATCACAAAAGTCAATTTTTGACTTATAATACTCTCAACTCTTCTTTGACTGTTGATGCGTCCATCTATTTGGGCTTTAGCAGTCATTACGAAATTAATTTGAATATACACATATTGCACAATTATTAAATATAGAAATTTATTTAAGGAAATTTCAATAAGAGATTAATGAAGTGTGTCTAAAATTTTGGTCAGAATAATTTTAATTTACTTTTTTAAGGACTTTCTTTTCTTTAAATTTTTCCAGTGCAAAATCTAATTGTCAATTAAAAAAAAAATATTATGTCTAAATTTATGTTTTTTTAAATGATACATGAATCATTAGTTTTTTCTAAAAGAAACATTTTTTAGTTGGGAAACCTTTGACTCAAATATTGCAAGTTTCTTCTGAATTGTGAATACTTCTATTTAATGAAAAAAGATTATTTTTATAATACTTAAAACCCGGAGAGGCTTTTTTTTAATTTAATGAAAAAAAAACCTAACTTAAATATTTTTTTATTTATCTAAAATATAGTTTGGGATGGAATCCCAAAATGTTTGAAATAGAACTTGATCCTTCCTTTCAACCCCTTGCTTAAAATAACATATTTTAAAAAAAGTTTATATTAAAAAAAAAGAAAATTTGTTAACTTTAGTTTTTTAAAATGCTGATATCATGTACTCGGATTAAAGATTACAAAAATTAAAACTTGAATAATTATTTAAAGAAACTATAAAATACTAGCATTTAAAATTAAAAGTTACTGCTCTTCTTTTGTCTTAGACTTTTTTTTCATCACCTAAAAAGCGTTTATTGAATAAATAAATCAAAGGTTCCCGAAAACTCCTCCCGGTTTTGAGTGTTAATTAAATTATTCAGCACATAAAAACAGGAAAATTTAGAGGATTTTTAAAATAAGACTCGCTAAATAAAGGGGGATTAAAAAGGTAAAATAAGTATTTGTTTAAATAAGAGCTTTTTGAATTTTAAAAGTTTTATTAAAATCCTAGCAATTAAGTAATACATCGAAAGACCTAGAACACACGCCAATCAGACAAAGTACCCCTTAAATTATTTTCAAATAAAGAAAAATCGTTCTCGAGCATCTTAAAATGGATTTTTTCAGATAAAATTTGAATATTCTATAATAATTATTATTGAAGATTTTTTTTTTGTTTTTAAAGTTATGAATTTTAATATACAGAAACTAAGCAAATGTTTTAACCATAAAAAATTTCAACATTTTTCAATAACTTCTTCTATAATCTAAAAATATTTAAAAAAATTTTATTGACAATAATTATAAACTTATTTTCAAAACAAATAAATTTTAAATAAATAATTTTTTGCTTTGGTCGAAAAAAAATTTGTTATTTCAAAAAGAAAAAAAAGCATTATTTGATTAATATTTTTTATTTAAAGTGAAGTCAAAGTATACTCCAGCGAATCGTCCAAGCCTGTTTTAGTAGATAAACCGATAGGCTTAGTAGACGAATTGGTTCAGTCAGTTCTCAATATGTCAGAGTTGTTTCAAAATAGTGAATTTGTAAGAGAATAATGGAATTTTAATGAGACATTTCATTAATTATGTATTTTTTAAAGGTATTGCTTCATTTGGAAGACAAACTTCAGGAATTGTACACTAAATCAGAGACTATGAACCAAGTTAAATCTCAAAGCAAAGAATTGAGCGATGAAAAGCTCATGCAACTGATCGAGTAAGACAAATAATTTCAAATTTTATAAGAAAAAAAAACTAAAATTTCTTATTTTAGCATTAAGGATGAAAAAGATTTAGAATTTTTGAGGCAAATTCAATCAGCAATTACCATACCTAGCATGTTTTAACCGAATATTAAAAAATGCAAAACCTCTTGTTTGAACTATCTATATGTATCAAATTTTGATTATTATTATTATTATACTTATTTTTTTTATGTAAAAAATCCGGTGATTATTTTATTGTCCTCTCTCGTAATATACATTAAAAAAATAAAATTTCAATCAGGTTTAAAGCTTTTTGTTGTTGCTCAATCCGATCTTTTTTCTAAGACTGCCTCAAAGAGGAACTCGTTTTATAATTGAGAATATATGATTTTTTTTTCACTTCACGTTTAAGCCATGCTCCTTCAATTTCTTTTTTGTCTCGACTATCTTAATTATTTATGTTGAATATATGATTGTTTTGTAAGAAGTGGCATTGCTCAAAATGTTGACTTGTCTTTAAATATCCGTTCATTTTTCTCGCAGGGATAATTAATTTCAAGAATTAATTAGTACTTTCTTTCATTTTTTTTTTCAAAACAATAAAAACAAAATTTATTAAATAATTTTATTATATTTTTTATATTTAATAAAGTATATTCATAAGAATTTTATTTTTTATAATTTTAATTTATGTTACACAAACACACCATTTAAAATTACATAAAATTAATTCGTTTGCCTGAAATTCGGTTTTGTGAATTTCTGGAACAAATAGAACAAAAATTCTATCTTTATAAAAGTTTAAAAAAATACTGAAACTTTGTGCAATATTGTGCAATACATAATAAAAAGATTTAAATTGATTATTGATTTGGTTTACCTAAAAAAAGAAAATAAAGCTTCTTGCTTTAAGAAATTTAAGTATTTTTTTTAAATTATTTTATTTTTATAAATTTTTTTGTTTAAATAGAGGGAGAATTTTTGTTCTGGAAATTCACAATACCCTGAAATTGTATAAAAAAAAATTAAAAAGAGAGCACAAATGAATAATATTAACTGAAAAAAAAAAAAAATTAGATTTTCTTTAATATTAATTTATTAAAAATATGTTTTAGGAAACACCTCAGTTTTGTTCCGATAGCTTTCGATTTCGTATTTCTTTTCATAGGAATACACTTAAATTTTAAACAAGTCTTTTTTATTATATTTAATTATCTGTAATTTGTTGTGCAAGTTAGATAATAAAAACAAAGAGATTGTGCACATTTTAACAGAAAAGTTGCTAAAATAATAATAATAATAATAATATAAGTTACAGCAAGCTAGCAAGCTAGACTTGCGAAGATGGGAAACAGTAGGATCCCATCTATAGTAACTGTGGTATGTACACTTAATCAGTAAAAAAATTCGGGCCCAAATTTTTTTTTCGTTAGGTCACCATTCCCTCGTGACGATTCTACCGAGCCTCAGGACTTCATCCATGGTAGGTTTCTCCTTACGTCTGTACCTATCCAGTCTGTTTTTGAATTGGTTGATGGATAGAGATTGAACAATCTCTTGGGATAGAGAATTTCATGGCATAGTCACTCTATAAGTGAAGAAGTGCTCTCTCTGATGGCTAGAAGTGGCCGGACAAAGCTGTGCTGGTTGGAGCTTCTTCTTGTTCTTCCGTTGACTTTGACAGACGGAGCTATGTGCCAGTTTACAATGTTAGTGCCTGTGTAACATTTAAAGAATTGAATAAGATCACCTCTTGTCCTCCAGGGAGGTCAGGTTTAGTTTCATCAGTCTCTCACTGTAGTCAAGGGTTTTTGAATTGCTTGACCAATTTGGTGGCTCTCCTTTGGACATTCTCTATGATGGTGATATCTCTCCTTTGATGTGGTGACCAGGCGACAGCAATGTATTCTAGGTGTCGGCGGACAAAGGTGGTGTAGAGGACTCATGAGTTTTTATTTTGAACCAAAATAAAATCATAATATCTAATAGCGTCCCAATGATTCCGATCAACTCATTAATGATAAATATTTAGAAATATCTAACAATTAAACCCTCAATTTTTTTTATTTTCTAGGTTTGCATTGTATTTAACCTTGAAATCAATTGTTCTAAATGCAGACAACTTACATAAACTATATTGTGTATTTTACATTTTTTTTATTGGAATTTCACATTTTCAGTGTTAAAAAGCAATTAAATTGGAATATTTAGAACTTTTATCGAAAAATGATAAAATTATATAAATATTTTCAGGACACTAAATATTTTAGTCTATTTTTAGGAAATATTACTGAATTTTGAAAAACAATTTTTTTTCCTTATTTTTTTTGGAACAAACTTTTGCTAGAAATATGCACAACCTCTTTACTAACTTAAATAATTTTCGTGATATATTTTTTTTTAATCAATATTTATGAGTAAAAATAAATTTACTTTTAAAAGCATTTGATAAATAATTTTAAAATTTCAGCTTCATTTTAATTTATTTTATTGTTTTTGCATTTAAAACATCAAATTTGTGATAAAAAAAAAAACAAAAATATTATTTGAAATTTGGTTCCAAATAGAAAAATCGTACAAAAATTAATGCTAAAAAAGCTTTTAACTTTGTTTTTAGTTGTTCTTTAAATACAATAAAGGGGATATGCAACTTTATTGTGTATATGTTGTATTTGCAACTACATTAAAAATTTAAATGTTGTATCCAAGGCGAGCGACTTTAGTTCTCTTTTCAACCTTCCTGATAGAAAAATTTAGATAATTATAAACAAATACAAAAATATTACAATTAAGTAAGTTTAAATAAAATATCTAGAAAAGTTTGAAATATGGAGTCCAAGTCAATTCTTTTTTTTTTTAAATTTTGTTTCTTTATTAATAAATATTTAACGTATAAATTTTTTATGTTTTAATAAAAATTCCTCTCAATATTTATTTAGATTTATTTTTTGATAGTAGTTAAAATAAATATGATAACTAAAAAACTTGAAAAAAAATATTTTTCAAGCAGTTTGTTTAAAATATAATTAATAAATTTTTATTGATTTATTAATATAATTATATTTGGTAGCCAAGAAGCTTTTGAAAAAAATTTTTAAAAAAAGTCCGGACTTGGACTTTTTTTTTGGGACTTTTAAGCAACTCTGCACTAAAATCAATTATCAGCAGTTAATTAGTTATCAAATCTTGTTTTTTTCGATTGATTGCGTCTTAACTTGAAAAATCTTGAAAAATTTTATAATCTTGAGAATTTTATTCTGAATGATTTTTTTGATTCTTTGAGTGTAAAATTGTAGAATAATTAAAGAATAATAAAAAAAAAGACATGATCAAAGATGAATCAATAGTTAAATTCTGATAATTATGAACAAAATATCTACAAAACTAAAGCTAAATTTATTTAAAATCAAATTTTGAAAAACCATTAAAAATTAATTTGAAAAGTTTTACTTTAAAATAAAATAATGAAGTACTGACTAGATTAGAACAGCACAAAAAAAGCTAAAAATTATGGCAAAATATGGTAAAACTTAGCATAATCTTAATTTGAAAAAAATTGGTTGTTTTAAATTTTGAAGAGATTTTGTACATAATTATCAGATTTTAACTATTGATACAACTTTGTTTGTTGCACTATGTTGCAATTATAGAACTAGTAAAAACATTTAGAAAAAAATAGTTATTCGATTTTTTAATTTTGTACCGAACTTTCACCTATTCATTGTTAAAATTTTTCGATCTATAGAATTATGAGATAAATCTATAGAATTCGATCATGAACTTAAATTTAATTGTCAAGAAGATTTGATGAACAAATTGTTGGTAGGGGTGGGAAACCAGTTTTGTATAAAACGAATAAAATCAAAAGGATATTTTTGAAAGGAAAACTTTATTTACTTATTATTTCTATATTTTTTAAATTAAACGGTTAAGGATTATTTAATTCTAAAATATAAAATAAAAATATTTTTTTTTAAATATTCTGTTATTTAATTCTGAGCTGGTTTCAAAATCAAACTGATTTCCCATTCCTAATTGGTAGCACATTTTAATCGTAATAATATATTGTTAAATTTTTTTTTGTATATTTATTTTATGCAAATATTTAAAAAAAAATTAATTTCATTTAAAACTAGTTAAAATTATAAAATTATATTAAAAAAAATGCAATCAACGTTGATAAAGCTAGAATAAAAAATCCAGCTTTCACTTGAATTGATATATTTGAAGCATTGCAACCGTCAGTTGAACAACATGTAGTTCCACCACCAGTTCCTAGAATTGATCCCGAATTTACCTCTACACATCCTGACGTACATATTTTGTTTGCTGTTATTGCTCCAAGAGCTGAGACAAAAGAAGTCTTTTTTAATCAATAAGTATTTTAATAGTTAAAATTTAATTTGTAAAAGATTACCTGACATTGATTTTGTGATGCACTACAGTTTGTAAGAGCTCCTATATTTGAACCACTGCAACCAGTACATACGTAGCACTGTAGAGCTTCTGAATTTAAAACAAAGCAACCTTAAAATAAAAAAAAATTTTAAGATAGACGTTTATATTCTTGGTTTACACTGTACTTAAAAATATTGCCGATATTGAAAAAATAGCTAAGTATTTCATTCTTGTAATTTAATTTTATGAAAAAATTCAAATCGATTTGTTCAGTTCTATTTATATGCCACTCTATTACCACTGTTACCAAGGACTACTTTTGCCTGGTAAATATGATTTTAAGGAAATTACTTAATAAAACAATTATTGCTTCCATTTTAATAATTTAAAAGTTGCCATAAGTCAAACAAAATAAAATTATTGATTTTCAAGTCTGAGAACTTTCAATTTCTTAGATTCAAATCCAACCATGTTATCAAGACAACCAATTTTTCCAATAAATAAATAACCAGAGTTAATTTTTTATTATGACAACACTATAGAATCGATTTTTTATACATCGTAAAAAAATTCATTAATTTCAATATGAGACAATTAAAAAATCTTAAACATTTGAAATTTTAAAAGAAATTTTTTTTTCTATTTCTACTGAATTATCTGATAAAAAAACATTTCCCCTATTTTCAAGATAATCTAATAATTTGCTAATGTAGCTAATTTTAATTTAAAAAAAAAAGTTCGGATCAATCTGACCCTGTTTAGATATAAAAAAAATCTAAAACCTGTTGTTATTTGAATCTGAGACTTTAAAAAAAATTGTTTCACTTTTATTCCATATGCGTTGCATTAGGCCATTAAGTAAAAAAAAAGAGACCGTATTGTCAAATGGTTTGTCTGTTAGACATTTGTTTAACCCTAAATAAAAAAAGATTAATTTTAATTTTAATAAATACATTAAATATTAAATAATTATATCTTTATTAAAAAATATTTAAATTTATCTTTTTTTTAGGCTTAAAAAATAAAAAAATTTATAAATCAAAGACTTTGTTTAAAATAGTATTTAATCAATCATATATAAAGACAAAAATTTAGACTTATTTCGATAAGGAAATGCTTTTAGATTTGAGAAATATCTTTAAAAAATTTAATTATCGATTTACTCTGCTCAAGTAATCATATAAATTGAGTAATTATTTTATAAAAAAATTAATTTAACAAAATCGTTGATTTAATCAAAAACTAATGCATATATTGCACTAATTATTGAAAGTTTTCTCCTTTATTATTTGAAATTAATGAAATTTAGGACAATGTTTAAAAGCCACTCCTTTTTCATCTAAATAATTTTAAAAATTTTCTAACCTTTAAGCATATTGGAGAAATTAAAGCATGTAATAGTGATGTTGAGAATTGACTTTGAGAAATTATTGCACGTGTGATCTTATCATTTAGCTATCAAGTTACACAATTAACCATTTTTAAAAGGTGTTGATCATTAGGCATGATTAAACAGCGCACTAAGTCACGAACCGAGTCTGTTTAAAGTGTATCAAAAAATAAATTAATTAGACGCGTAATAAAGGCAACTTATTTGAATTGGCGAAAAATTTTGCAACTCAGCTCTATTTTGAACATTTTTCAATCAGCCAGTTTCATATTTCAATATTTCAAACATTTACTATACAGCTACATCCACTATACAACCCATCCGTAGACTAAAACTGATAAGAAATGATATCAATTTACCGAGTTGATTCGAAATTTTTGGCACATATAAATTTGGCATTTTTTGCTACTACCAATTACTCCAAATCATTCAAATTTAATTACTCTAAAATGACTCATAATAAAGTAAAAAAAACAGTATCTCTAATTAATGCTAAATTTAGCCGTGGTCAAGTAAGACTAATGCTTAATGAGCAATCATACTTTATTTATTATCTTTTAATATTTCTAGGGCAAACCCGGGACCGAATTAGGACCTAGTTTTTTAAAAACAAAATTTCTTTTATCAAATCTAGAAAATTTAAGTAAAATAAGAAAAAAATCTTAATTAATTTTTTGTTTTTAAACTAAAATTTTAATCAAGATTGCCCGGCAATTGAGTCTGTTGAGCTTGAAGAAGAAGTGCCAAGTCACGAAGAGGTGCAATTTTTACACAATAGAAATTTGCGTAGTATTTCACAAATAAATAA
>VANL01000497.1:0-31757 GCA_006352455.1 Brachionus sp. 'Tiscar' | reverse complement strand
ATAGGCTCAGAAATTCTGATTTTTAAAATATATTTTTAGATTAGTGAGAGGTTTGGGGAGCAAAATTTTAATGTCTTAACTTGCCATGTGAATAGTTCAGATCTGAAATCCAAGTTAGCTCGAAAAATAGATTAAAAAATGGAGCCAAGGATATTTAATGAAAGGACGATAATTCTCACAAGTATTCATAATTATGTACCAGTACTAAGTGAGATCGAAAAGAATTATAGTAAGTAAAGTAAAGAATTTTTTTAATAATACTTACAATTATTTGCAGAAATTATTTACTTAAGTTAAAAAAAAAAAAATTCAGCAAATCTTTTAGAGAAAAAAATTAATATTTTAAAAAATTTATTTATAAATCAAAACAGTATTTTCATATTTTAATCAATTCATTTTAAATCAACACAGATCATCTAATAAAATATTTTTAGTATCTATTTTATTAGTTTTTTCGAACCTTGGTTAAAGCATTTAGTTGGTTAGTTGTTAAATTTGGAGCACATTTTTCTGAAGCAGAGTAAATTTTAATTAGTTTTATAAAAAAATATTTCTACACTAATAAAATAAAGATTTAAATTCTAAAAAAAATGTATTCATAATTTTTAAAATTACGACTATTGAAAATTTTTTGAATTTCTGTTAGGTTGAAGACTAAAATTTTCTAAAATGCTCTTCTCTGATAAATTGACCGCAGTTTTACCATCTCCAGTTTTTATTTATGATAAATTTTATTTAATTTTAAGCTTTTATTTTTATAATTTATTTTATTTTGTGCACATATTTTCATCAAATTTAAACAAGCATTTTGATGTATTTTTGTATAAGTTTTATATTTTTTCAAAATAAACTCTTTATCTCATTCCATTTTATAGTTATACCGTTTATGTTATTTTTGGATAAAAATTGAAATTTAAAAAATATTGCAAAATCACAACTTTTTGAATTTAATTTTTTTCCCGATCTAAATTAGTCTTGTAAAAGCTATAAAAAAATATGCTAATTTAATTTTTTTGCTTATAGAAAAAAATACAAAAACCTATAAAATTAAACTTGAAGCCTTTTTCAAAAAAAAAAACAATATACAAAGCTATTGATAAAATATGTTCAGTTTGTAGCAAATTCTTTGTTTTACAAAATCATGTATCACCACCTCAATCTCATAAGTATTTATTGGTATTGTGAATTTCAGAAATAAAAAGAACAAAAATTCCTAATTTTTTTAATTAATTAAAATTTACTAAAAAAAAATATTTTTAAAAAAATACTGCAACTAAGTGCAACACACTTTGTTGCATCTATTTTTTTCTAAAATATTTTTTCTGATGTAAATAAAAGACAAAAAATAAAACATCAAAAATATTTAAATTAATTATTGACTTTGTTTACCTTAAAAAATGAAAATAAAAAATTGATTTTTTTAAATATAATAATAATAATAGTTTATATTCTACGGTCAATTTAGTTAATCTAAAATGACAAAGCAGGAATACTAAAGTAGTCCCGCTATAGTAGACTTTTCCTTTTTATTATTTCTACCCACATTATCCAGTCTGTTTATGAACTGGTTAATCGAACTTGCTGTGCCAACTGATTCCATTTGTTCACTACTCGGTTAAATAGAAAGTTTCGCCTAGCTTCACATTTTGTTAGCTGAAAGCGAATTCGATGCTTTGCTCCCTTTACTCCTCTACTTGGTCCTTCATTGTTAACTGAATTATAAATTCCACATCATAATACCAGTTGACATGATTATATTTGTTTTAAATTTTATAAAATTGAATCAGATCTGCACGCTCTCATCTTTCTTTTAGAGTTTCCAATCCTAAATTGGCTAACCTTGACTCATAATTCAAACTTCTTATCTGTGGAACAAGTTTCGTTGCTCGTCTTTGTACTTGTTTAAGTCGAGATATATCCTTTTTTAAATAAGGATTCCAAGCAGGCACGCAGTATTCAAGATGGGGTCTAACATATGTTTTGTAAAGTTGCAAAAATGATTGAGCATCCCAATACTCAAATGTTTTCTTGAGCATACCAAGCATGTTATTGGCTTTTATAACACAGCTATCAATTTGATCATTCCATCTGAGTTTGTTATTCACCATTACACCAAGATCGCGCTCAGTAGTAGTCTCAGCTAATCCAACTCTGATATCATTCGCGTTTAACATTGAGATTTCTTGCCTGGCAATCTTTGAGTTGCCTATATGCATTACTTTACATTTGGACTCATTGAACTCCATACTCCAACGCTTTGACCACTCAACAATCTTGTCAATGTCATCTTGAATTAGCATTTGATCACCAGTATTTCTAATGACTCTAATCAATTTGTTGTCATCCGCAAACAGCTTACAAAAGTGACTTACTATCTCTGGCAAATCATTAATGAAGATCAAAAAAAGTAAAGGACCAAGTACTGAACCTTGTGGAACCCTACTTAGCACATCAACCCAATCAGATTCATACTGACCAATCACTACTCTCTGTTTTCTATCTTGTAGAAAATTTTCTAGCCACCCCAAAAACTTAGCCGAAAATCCATAACTCTTTAACATAACTTTGAAAAACGGTATAACTATGACATGGAATGAGTTTAGTCTAAAGTTTTGCATAGAATTTTGGTTCGTTCTTTTAATAAATTTTCTTGATTCAATTGCTTCAGTTCACAACTTATGTTTTTTGTAGCTTAAACTGATCTAAAAATTGCTAACTAGACCATTAATTATTCCTCAACATTTTTATCTATTTGTATTATACACTCTCTTATATCTTGCCAATCTTATCGTTTTAAAATATTCAATGTTAAAGGTTAATTGCATTTAATAATTAATATATAGGACTGGTAGAACGGTCTCTAAAACTGGTTTCAAAATTTGAATATAAATGGTTTATTGAATAATTCAGTCATGGGATTAGTTTTTAGAATAATTATTAACAAAAGACTATATAAGAGTTTAAATAATAAAAAATCTCTTTAAAGCTTTATTTACGCTTTTTTCAAATATTCCTTCATTCAAACTTACAACAATCGCCAACGAAATAGTCGAATTTATAAGCGACTTTTCAACAGAATAAAAACGTTTCAAAACTCCTCTGGACAATAATATTTAAATCACGTACTCTATCAATCTTTTTTATATTATAAAACACTCAAAAAAGAAAGTTCAAACAAAGGCTAAGTGCCATTCGGTCGTTCCCGGGATTTACTCCCAAACTATTTTTTAAATAAATAAAATAAAAATTCATTCAAACTTTTGGCTTGCTTAAAATCTTCAGCCAAATATTTTGTATAACTAAATGCTTTTTTCTCATGTTTCTTAGATAGTCATATTTTTAATTTTTAAATAAATATTTGAAAATAATCGAAATGTCGCCTCCAAATAATATTTAATTACAAATGTTACTGACATCATTTAACCCGAAAAGCCTTTCAAAATCTCATGTTTTTGAACTCTTGGTGAAAAAATTTATAAATATTTGATCAAAATTAGTTTTTTTAAGAATTAACATTTTCTCATGTCAAAAATAAATATTGTTAAAATTACAACCATATTTAATTTTAAAAAAATTATCAAAACCGGTTTGAAATTGGTTTCAAAAAAATCTGGTCTAACAGCCCCATATCATCTCAATTAGCTTAAAATTTGATTTCTTTTCAAAAAATTGTAAACAAGCTGTGTAAAGTTGAATAAGTTGTGTTGTGAATTAAAGTTTAGAATTAACTTTGAAAAATATTAGAAAAGTTCATTCATTTAAAAATTTAAATTTAAAAGATTTAGAATTAAAAATAAACATATTTTATTTGAAATTTTAGAAAAGTAATTCAGCTGTCCTTTTTTTTGATAGCTTTCAAAATTGTGTCTGTATTACTGGAATCGGACTGTTTGTTGATTATAAAAAAGATCTAATTTTGATAGTGACTTATCGGATAAGTCTTTAAATTGATTTCAAGACATTTAAATTCCAATACGTGTTAAAAAATCCATGAGAAAATTCTACAAAGATTTGATAAAAATTAATAGATAAATTTCAAAGGTTTTATCCAAAAAGTATTTATTTTTTTTTTTAGATTTGACTGCATGATAAAAATCTTTTTCAATTAAAATATCTTTCATTTACGTTAGAATATTTTTTTTTCTTTTCTTTTTTGTCGATTCAACTCTATAATTATCAGTTCTTAAATCAGTAAATATTTTCGCTTTAGAATAGTGGGGTTCTAACTTGAGAAAAAAATGTTCGTATCATTTCAAAAGATAGACGTACTTGGGCATTTAGACACCTTTCTATTGAATTCAATTGACAAACTAAAAATTCACCGAAATTCACTAATGGAACATAATTGTTCTAGTTAATTAACAATTTTGTTGGTGAGAATTTTGAGTGTCAAGCAAAACAATAGCATGAATTATGTAAAGATAGCAATCGATTTTTAATTTACTTCATTTTAAAGGCCTTAAAGGCAGCTCGTCAAGGTGAAAAATGTTCCATTTATTTTTAGTGGCTAATTTGACACAATCTAATTTGATGTGATTTAGTTCTTATCGATCAAGTTATTCTTGTAAAATTCAAATCTTATCTTATGAATAACATGTAAAATTTAACGCATTTGTAATTAGGCTTTTGCTTGGCGCCTTTTCCAACTCAAACTGATTGCAAACACTTAACTTAATTAGCCTTCGAGCTTTATACCCTGCAATTATTATTATTTTTATAAACATTTAATGTGCACTAAACACTATTGAAAATCTAAAATGAGCTTTAAACTGTATGACTATGAAAACAATTACTCCCTAGTGATTATGAAATTAATATACTCAATTTCGTGCTTGGATTTTATTAAATAGAACCATCAAAAAATGATTAACTAAAAAATAAACTAATGACATGCTTTAAATTTATTGATACACACTATTCATTTAATTAACTTAAATTTGAAATAGTGAAAACAAAAATCTGAATTTATTTAAAAAAAATGGTTAAAATTTGAAGAAAAAAATAATCTATCGATTAATCTTAACATTCAATCTTAAATAATCTGTTAATTTTGTATTGAAAAAAAAAAACCTAGAAATTTGATTTAATTTAAATTTTAAAAAAAATTAAAAAAAAGTATCCATTAATCTCTTTCATTTCATTCTGTCCTTAACGACAATTTCCACTTGAACCTGCATTAGTCTTACTACAGCTTTCTATCAACAAGTGGCATCCAAGTCATGTCTAGTCATTTTGCATTTCATTACCCCTATGTCCAAAACTATGCGTAATTCAACATCTAACATCAACCTCAATCAAAAACATTGTTATGTATTATGCTTTTTATTTTATTTTTTTCACAAAACTTAACAAATCTATCTATTCTCATTGGGCTGAAAGGAAGGACTAAGCTCCGTTCCAAACTGTCAGGGTTTCTCCCAAACTTTATTTTTAATAAATAACTTAATTTTTAAACCCTTTTTTTTTTAATTTAAATTTGAATATTTTCTCACAGAAATAAAGCTTTAAAAATTACTCAAAAAAATTAAAAACAAATTCTATGATAAATTAAATTATTTTTTATCTTTAAAACAAAAATTTATTTATTTTTCTTGAAATTTTTGTAATTAATCAGTCATGCTCTCTAGCTAATATTAAAAATGAATTTTTTAATATTTTTGAAGCTTGAAATCAAGAAAAAAAAATATTAATTTTTGATTTTTTTATTTTTGAATTTAAATTAAAAATTTACATTAAAAAAAATAACAAAAAAAATAAAGAAACAAAATAGAAAAATAGAAAAAAAAATTGTTTAAACTTAAACATATAAAATTACACAATAAATCTTTAGATGAAAACAAAAAATAGAATGAGAAAAAAATAAAAACATAGATAAATTTTAATTTTTAAATTAAACAGCAATTTAGAGAAGAAGAAGAAGAAAAAGAAAAAAAAAAACGAACAAATAAAATTTTGATCTAAAGTGGGACTGGCGCAAATTAACTTTAATAACAAATAACTTGATCATAATCGCGACCGGTCGACGACGACGTCGAACTTCCATTCGAATTTACTTCTGTATTATTCGAATTAGCCGAATTGTTACTATTAGACTGAGATTGAGCTAGATTAAAAAAAGCTGTATGAGTATGGTGATGCTGATTGTTGACATTATTATTGATGGACTGTTTTTTACTAAGTAAGTAATTGGGAGAAAACGAGCCGGACAGTGGAGACAAATTGTTTGAAGAAGTGCTCGAGCTTGATTGCGTGGGCGATTGATTAAATGGCTGGTTTTCTCGTAGCGAAGCAGCAGTGGCAGCAGCAGCAGCTGCGGCGGCCACGGCAGCAACACTTCGCGGGTCAACACTCGAATGTGGCATGTAACTATGGCCGTTAAAAACAGGTATGTTGTGAAAAGGCGCACAAAACTCTTGGCTATTTTGATACTGGTTGTCTTGACTTGAATAGTTTTGATACTGATATGACTGGCTGTGATTGGGAGCCGATTGATTAAAATTGAAGCCAAAATCGAAGTGACTCTGGGGCATGAACGTCGACGCATTTGAGCTAGTCGACAAAGGCGATGTTGAGCTCTGGGCACTTGACACTTGTGCCGTATACTGTGCCGAGTCCGGCTTTTGATTGAACAAAAAGGACGCAAATTGCAAATTAACCGAGTCTTTGCTTTCTTTGTTTCGTCTCACATTCTGCTTTCTATTTCTTGTTTGTATGTTCTCTTTCTTCATCGTAATTGGCCGATCGACCTATCCAAGAGAAAAAACATAAGTATACAATTTCAAATTATTAACGCTTCAATATTATTAACTAATTAATTCAAGTGGAATTAAATTAATTAATTTAAAATTCATTGATATATTGAGTTTTATACTTAATTTTTTTTTTCTTTTCTAGTCTAATTTATTATTATTTTTATATTTTAATATCCTGCTTATCATTATCTCAATCTATTTCTAATTCTTTGACTAATGATATTATTTTCTTTGTATAAACATAAGATGCCAATCTCATATTTATGTAATTGAATGCTGCAATTGTAATTTGATATGAAACCAATTATTTAAATTTCAACTTACTTTGTGAAGTTTTTTGTAAAGACCACAGGCGTTGCATACAGGCAGGCCGTCGCCATTGCGTCGCCACAAAGTAGTCGTATAGGTTTGACAATTAGAGCAAGTGATGCCAGTTTTTTTTACAGTGGTTAGTCGACGCTTGTTCGGCTTTATCAATGGACGATTGTGTCCATTCATTTTATGGTAAAGACCACACGCATTGCACAAATAATTTCCGTTTGTGTCGCGTCTCCACAATGGCGTGTATGTTGCCTTGCAATTGACACACTCTCTGCCATCGTCTAGTTTGGTCTTTTTGTTCGAGTTGCCCTTGATTGGCGACAGTGACGAGTTGTCAATCGAACTATTCGACGCAGAAGAGGACGATGTGTTATTCGAGTCTGTTTGTTCGGTTTTGATGTCGTTTTTGACTATTGGTGAGTTGGTCGAATGGTATTGAAAGTTGTACTGATAGGCCTGCATCAAATGGTGGTGGTGGTGATGCGGGTCGAAGCTGGGCGTCGAGTTGAGATACGGCGAGCTGTTTTGAGCGAGCTCGGGCGTGATTATTTTGGGCGCTGTTGAGTCGGCACTCTGCGACGCGTTCAGCTTCTCTTTGGCGTCGATCTCGTCTTCAGAATGGTTGAGGTCGTCTTCGGAGGCTGACGAAGACGAAATTGACGAGGAGGCCGAAGGCGCTGTGGTGTTCAGAGTGGGCAACAGATTGCCGTAGTAGCCCGACTGAGTGTGGCTCCTTGTCGGCCACTGGTTGGAGTCGCTGACCGCCTGCAGCCAGTAGGGGTTTTGAAATTGTGAGTAGGGCAGACTGCGGTAATAGTTGTCGGCCGAATAGTACGCCTGATAGTATTGCTGTTGTTGCTGTTGCTGTGTGTCGGCATAGTACTGCTGGCTCTGGGACGACAGCAGGCCAGTGGTGGCCTGTGACGTGTTTGATGTGGAGGATGTATCAATCATTTTTATTTTTCTAATTTTCTAAACAAAATTAAAAATAAAATATAAAAAAAAAAAAAATTAATAAGCTGGAACAAATAAAAAAATATTCAAGAGTATTGAATGAGAAATTAGGGTTTATATATAAATATAGTATAATTATTGGCATCCAATAGAAAAATATTTGTGCTAATTCAATCGATTTGACTAGAGAATTTATTATTTATTGGTTCTTGACTAGATGAGAAATAAAATTTATCTCATTGGCTAAATAGAGAATTAATGATAAATAGATAGAAGAGATTTTATAAATATTTTTTTTATTTTTTTTTTCTATTTGCCTTATTAAGCTTTTGGAAATGTCTTGATTTAAATTTCGATCGATGATCCAGCCGGACTCTTAAATAGACCGAGTAGGAGACATGGACAGAAACTATTTGCACGGAATAAGTGACTGGGATAAAAAGAAACGCTTTTAACTTGACTAATAAAATATTCAACTGACGTAATCAATTAATCAATTGATTGTCGGATTTTATTTGATGCTAGATTTTTCCTATTATGCAACATTGATATTCCTTATTTTTGACCAGAGAATGAAATAAAAATTTTCCAAATGTTTTTCTATCTTGTTCTTATTTTTTACAAAAAAAAAAAAAAACAAAACATAAAAATCCAACTGTCTGTCATTTGTAAGAGAGCTTATCTTCGATTTATACTCGCTTCCATGCATCGTTAAATATCAGACTTATCATTTTATTTTATTACAACCTTATACTCGTTCTTGGCGAGATAAGACGAAAAAAAGGTCTAGAAAGAAACATGCCGCTATTGTTGAGATATTAACGCTATTTGGCGCGCTATCCATATCAAACAAACTTACTCAATACTTATCTCTCTACATGAATTTTCGATACAGTGCCAAAACTGACATTGCTTAAACAATAAAAACAAGAAAAAAATAAAGAAGAAATACTCTAATTACTATTATCATTAGACACTGACTGAGCGACGACTTTAGCTTAATGTACAGAATATATACACAGTGAAATAGATTTAATGTCTATTATGAGCTAATTAAAGTGATAATTGTTATATAACTGCATATGGCTAATTAATGGTTAGTTACAATTTTTTCCTATTTTATGACGACGAGCACATTTTATATATGTTCATATGTATGCATATGTGTGCATGTGTGTGTGTGTACTAGGGCCATAAATCGTCTTAAAATTGCAATCGATTTGAATGCGCCAAATCGAAACAACATTCGACAATTTGACATTAGCTGAAAACACCGGGTTTTAATACTTGTCATAATGCTTGATTGAATTCCTCTATTTAGACTATGTCGAAGTTTAGGCTGTAAATTCTAGTGCGGAAAACAAATAACAGAATATTTATGCTTTGCTAATCACGCTAATAAATCACATACTAGCCAATCAAAATAAATAAATAAGGCCTTTAATTAAACAGAGTGCGAGAGAAAGAGAGAGAGAGAGAGAATAGGAGAGATAAGCTTGCGTAATGTTGCTTAGCGCTTTGCAAATTGCAAGCTTACTCGATTTTATTATGCAAGAAATTTCGTGACTGATAAGGCCTGTTGTAATTAGTGACCGATCGTTTTATCCGATCCGGCGATAACAATCTATGTACAGCTACCTAGACTAGAAGTGCCAAAAACTATAGAGGAAATTTTTTGAAATTTTATGGCCAAATGTTTTTATAGCTAGAAACGAATAAAAAATCTATTAGCAGATAAAAGAAATTGATTTTATCTCAACTATTATTGATAATATTGCTTCTGAAAAATAGATAAATCATTTGGCGCGCTAGCTAATAGATTTTAATCGGCGTCGAATTTGTTTATGTCATCGCTACTGGTGGCTTACTCTTTTCTGTCCATATTTTTTTACTGTTAGCTACGAGTAGGGTGCTATGTTTTTGTAGTTGTTCGAGTCGGTGTCAACTGTGCAGTTGCGCAGCACTGATATATCTCTATTGGAAAAATATTCGCTAATAAAAGATCGTAAAGAAGATAAAATAGTTTTGAATAATATTCGAACTGCTAAAAGCTTTTTAGCACCAAAGCCAAGCCAACACCTCAACTACTGCCCTCTAAACTTTTTCTTTTTTTTTTCTAACCAATTTGTTCTCAAGCTTATCTTATCTATATCAATTACCATTAAAATATTTGTTGACAAACCTTTGATTCAAATGCTTTAATTATTCGATAATATAAAACTCAACTATTCAAGTTATCAATAAGCTATCTATTTAAAATCAACTTTTGATAAATTCAATTAAGAAAAATAATTTTGTTCTCTATAATTTCTGACACATCATTGATTGAAACATTAGAGCTAATTATTGAGAAATAAAATTTGAAAAATTAAATCTAAAAAAAATCAATCATTATTTACTGCATGAGAGATTCAAGCCATTTTTTTTTGTTGAAAAATTGAATTTTTATTAATAAAATTTTTAAACCCTGTTTTAATTAGATTAAAAATTACTTTTGAATTTAAGCTTCGGCTTTTAAACTATGCAATGGTATGAAGAAAATGTGTGCTGATTTTTTTTTATTAAATGGAAAAGAAATTACTTGAAAATTGAACCGATTTCAGGTATCTTAAATCAAATGATTATGAAATGCGTAGAAAAAAAAATAATTTTTTTTTTTAAATCTATTTTGATTTTTGATTTTAATTGCACAATTATTCTAAGTTAGCTGATGGAGCTCAGTCACGGTGCGAATAGGTGATTTAATTGAGAGTTAATTTGAAATTCCCTAAACAATCATTATCTATTCATCTTATTAAAACTAATTAAAACAAAAATAACACAAAATGGAACACAAATAAACAAAAAAAATTAAAATGAAATTTAAAACTATCTCAAATTAGAAATCAAATTTCCACAAGGAGATATTGAATTAAATTGTTTTTCGACCTATTGGAGAATGAATTTTTTCATCATCTCTTTTTCTATTGCATGCTTGATAATCGATTCATTCAATAATAATTGAAAATATTGTCTTTTCTAAGCATGCAAATTTAAGTGAACTTCTATTCTTTCTTTATGCCTGATCACCTATTACTTTTTTTTTTAAATTTTAATTGATCGAGTACCCGATATTAAAAAAAGATAATAAATATATGCCATAATTTGAAGGTCTTCATTTATTTATTCAAGGTTTAAATATAAATGCTCTAAAATATAGAAACGTGATTTTTTTGATTTAGATCAGAGAACACTTGTTGCCTGTGGCCAAAATATAATTTTTAGAATATTTTCGATCATTGTTCCATTGTTTGCAGTATTCATCCACCATTTGATATATGCAGATAGCATCATATTTTTTTTTAAAATCAATTTATATAATTCAGTAGCAAAAACAAAAATAAAAATTTTCTCATTTTTAATTAGATTTGAATGTATGCACATTTATTTAAAACTAAAAAAGTTACTAATTTGACACTTAATTAATCAGAACTAAAATCATCAAACTTAATACAAGAAATGCAATAAAAAAAAATTCAATATTCAAATGTGAATTTATTTTTCTAAACTTGAAATTAAGTTAATTTTGGGTTTTGCTTAAATTATTAATTAGATCACGTGTTGATTTGTGAAGAGCTGTTCAGCTATTTTAGTTGGGTACCAGGCACACAGCGTCAATTAAAGTAGTCGACATTATTTAAATTTTTAATTTTAAACAATTTTTGCTACGCTTTTCAAAATCAAAATTAGACAATTTTGTTAAGCTCAACTGAATAATTTGAATGGGTATTAAAATAAATTTTGCATTCATTTTAGACGTAAAATACCTTTTAAAATAGTATTTTTAAAATAAATTATTAAAATTTTAAAATAGACAACGAAATTGAGAAACAATTTTTAATATAAAATCTAGGTGTTATGGAAAAGCAACATATAATTTTTTCTTATCTCTCAAAGATACATTAAATATTTAAAAAAACTTAGTCTAATTTTTTGAGCCCAAACAAACAATGAAAAGAATAAAACTTTTTGCTGGAATTGAGGGGTAAATTAATAAGTAAATATTATTATTTTGTTTATTTTAAATTTTAATTTAACTAAGTGGTGGCACAAAGACAATTTTGAGCATTTTAGATGAATATGGAAATGTCTTAATTGAATCTAGCGGTGGACCTTCAAATCCATGGGTAAGATTAATCATAGGTGCTTTTAAATAAAATTAAAACTTAAATAAAAAAAAAGCAATTTAGCAATGAAGATGGATTTAAAATTGTTGCCAAAAATATTTCTCAAATGGTGAATGATGCAATTGAAAAAGTTAACAATCGTAGTCTAGTTGGAAAAGAAATATACAAATTAGAATCTTTAGTAAGACAAATAGTGAATTTTTTTTTCCAAAATGATTATGTTTTCTTTTTTTTATTTAAATAGACATGTTGTTTAAGTGGAACTGGGAGCAAAGTAGCTAGAGAACGCCTTTCTCAAGAAATTCACAGCATTCATGTTGATTACAAAGTATTTGTAACAAATGATTCGATAGCTACTGTATTCTCGGCATTCGAAAATGGTCAGTATTTTTTTAAACTCAAAATAAAATTGAAAATCTTAGAACAATAAAATTCAACTAAAATTTAGAATAATAGCTATATGTTGTTTTTTTTTCAAAATAGAAATAAAAAGATTAAACCTTAAAATTTCTAGGTGGTATGGTATTAATATCAGGCACTGGAAGCTATTGTGTGCTTGTCAACCCTTTAGAAAAACAATTTAAATCAATTGATGAAATTGAATTATACAGTTCTGGCGGATGGGGAAGTATATTGGGAGACGAAGGCAGTGCGTTTTGGATAACTGTTCAACTAATTAAATATATAATTAATATAGATGATAATATTGTTAGGCCTGATGATTTAGATGAGTACAATGAATTGAAAAAGCTCATTTTAGAATATTTTAAAGTAAACAAGTTTCCTCTTTTTTTTTTTTTAATTAAAAAATTAATTATTAATTTTTAAGATAAAATCTTTGAGAGAGATTTTACCTTATTTTTATGAGAACAAACAGAGTGATAAAATAGCTGCTTTGACTGAAAAATTGGCTAAAAGTTCACTTTTGAATATTTTTAGTTGAACAAAAAAAATTAAATAAATAAATTTTTAGTTGCTAGTTTAGGAAAAAATAAAACCTTACTTGATTTGTTCGACAAAGCCGGTTACGAGCTAGCAGTTCGCGTAGTATCGTTAATTCCAAATTATGTATTAAATAAACTTTTAAATTGAACAAAAAAAAAACAAACTTATAATTCTAAAAATAGGGTGATGATGTGAAAAATGAGTTAGAGATTGTTTGTACCGGAAGTGTTTTCAAAAGCTGGGCTCTTCTGAAGCCAGGATTTATTAGAGGACTCAAAACCCAAAGTGTAGTGACTAAATTTTCTCTTGTAAAGATTGATGGTAATTCATCGATAGGTGCATGTATCTTATCATCAAAATTATGCTCATTTAGAATAGACATCAATCTAAATAAGCATACGTCACAACTAGATATAATTGTTATTTAATGATAAAGCCGTGCTTTATCAACTCAATGATTGAAAAATAAATTTTAATTTTTTTTAAATTGCTAATAAAATAAATTTTTTTTCACTTCGATTTTAATCAAATTCGATCAATGTTTGTTTATAAATGAGAAAGAGAGAGAAAAAAGAGTGAGAAAATATATGTATAATTATTCAATCTAAATAGAACCAAAGCCTTACACAAAAAAGATTTGAAGCATCAAAATTATTTAAACTCAAAAAGATCTCATGCAACTTAAGTTTTGAATATTTTTGCTAAATTGTTTGTTGCTAGATTGATTTCAATGATTGAATTAAAAAATTTGTTGCTTATAAACATTTTAACTTGAATGTAAAAAAAAAGTGCTGAATTCTTTATTTAAATAAACAATCAAAAAGTCTGGAATCATTGCTTAAATTTGTTAAATACCAATTATTTTTGACAAATTGATATCAAACCGGAATAGATTTATTAAAAATTTTAGAGATTATAAGTGAGATATAATTTTTTTTTAGAAAAATCAATTATATAAAATACCTTTTTTTTAAAATAAAGCAAAATTTTTTCAAAAAATCGAATTAACTTTGAGATTTTAATCAATTTTTTTTTACTAGAATTTTATAGTCTTTATTACTAAAAAATGAATTAAAATTTACAAATAAAAAAAAAATTAAATTAAACCTGCATTTTTAATTTAATAAGTGCCATTACTTGCCAAATATTATTTAAATAATTTGAAAATGAGTTTGAAAAAAAAATAACAATTTTTTTTCAACTGGTCTGAAATTAAAATTTTTGGCATGATTTGAATTTAATTTTTTTTACTAAGCAAAACTATTTAAATTACTCTATTTTTTTCATTTTCTCAAATAAAAAACTCATACTCAACTCATGTTCAAAATAACTTTAGCCTGTAGCTTAGCTATAGCATTCTTTTCTCTTCAGGTCTATCTAAAACGTAGAAAATATAAGCACATACCAGGTCCAAAACCAAACGGGTAAGTCTACCATTCTGTTGTTATTTTTACTTTTATTTAAAATTTTTTATCAAGTATTTTAGAGTTTTTTCTGGGTAATGTTTACGAAATCAGCAAAAATTTAGGTAGAGGAAAAATAGTACCTGAACAGTATTTAGAATGGTTTGAGGAGTATGGTTCAATTTTTAAATTCGAAATACTGAATAATTTTATTGTCGTAGTGACTACACCACAGTCTATTAAAGTAAGTTAAAAGAAACTCTTGTCTTTAGCTTAGAATTTGGTTAAAGGATGTTCTTGTAAGCCAAAATTTTCCCAAACCAAGTCTTGTTTACAATACAGTAGCAGGCTATCCTTTTAGCGAAAGGTTTTTTTTTGCATTTAAAGTTAAACTTCAATTAAATTTGCTCAAAGATTTCTTGGCTCGAGTTTAGTCTCAGAAACGAATGAGTTCAATTGGCAAGCAAGAAGAAAAATTTTCAATTTAGGATTTAAAAATGAGTAAAAATATATTTTATTTTAAATTTCTACTTTTAAAGCACCTTTTGAAGATTTATTAATGAGTCGATTGGAATTTTAAATTTGAAAACTGACGAATTTTTAGAAAAATTAAAGCTTATGGCTGATGAAAACACTTTAGTTGAGTTGAGTGATATGATTAGTGAATTAACAATGGAAAACATATGGACTGTTTGAAATTAATATTTTTTTAGTGCAATTAATTTTTATTTTAAAATAATTAATATTAGATAACATTTGGTAGCGGATTTGATCCCGAAAAAAAAATTAGTAAACAACTAGCTAAAGTTTTAGAAGGTTCGAATGAGTTAGCCATAAACCCTTTAATGACTGTAAGACTTTAACTATGCAAATACTAAATTCTGAATAAATTTTCTTAGATCAATCCTTTAAATTACAGAAAGATAAAAATTTACAAACAAGCTATTAGAGATTTGAGATTTTACATAAAAAATTTGATATTAGAGCGCGTTGAAAATCTCAAAAACAATGACTACTGCTCTAATGACATTTTGAGTTTTGTTCTAGTCAAGTTAGGTAAGATAAATTTCAATTTAATTTCAAATAATATGTTTATTTCTTTTAAATTTGAATCTAAAAGTCGAACAAAATATTGATTTAGAGACAATAATAGATGATGTTCTCTCAATCTTAAATGGTGGACAAGAAACAACAGCAAATGCAATCTTATTTTGTCTTTTGGAGTTGCACAAGCATAAGCCAGTATTAGAAAAATTATTAAGAGAAATTGAAAATGTACTGGGTCAAAGAAACCGAATAGAAACGAATGATTTAGTAAAGTTAGAATACTTGGACTGTGTTTTTAAAGAAACATTAAGAAAATATCCATCTGCAGTTCAATTTATACGTGAAACCGATAAAGTTTATGAATTGGAAGGGCTTTTGATACCAAAAAAAACATGGATTGCAGTAAGTAATAAAAACTTGGTAATCTTTTCAAAGAACCCTAAGATGAGCAATAAAAATATAGTGTAAAAAAGAGTAAAATAATATGTAAAAATATTTGATTGCATCGCTTTTCACTTCAACAAGCTAGAATTTTAAATCAACTGATGATCTTCTTTTTTCTTTTAGTCTTCAGACTAACTTTTGCTTCATTAAGTTTCATTTTTTTCTTGTCATCATTGAGTTTTTCAAGTCTGTTAAAAAAATTTTTTCTTTTGATTGTGACAAGATTTTTAAAAGATCATAGTATTTAATATATTAAATTATTAAAAAAAATTATATTAAATCTTTTGGTTACGACAGTTGAATATTTAAATTTTAATTTAGAAAATAATTTTGCTGAATAGCGCATAAAAATATTTAATTAAAAAAACACTTAAAAATTTAAAATATTTTTGATTTCGTCTGCTCATGTTATTCAGCCTATTAGGCCATGAAAACTAAAATTGTTGTTTAGATTTCTCCTTTTTTGATGGGACGCAATCCAAATTATTTCACAGAGCCAGATAAGTTTATTCCGGAGAGATTTGTGCAAAATGAATATAACAGGTACTTTTTATTTTTTTATTTCAATTTATAAGTTTTTTTAAGAATCGAAAGCTTTTCGTTCATTCCTTTTTCGGCAGGTCCCAGAACATGTATTGGAATTAAATTTGCTCAGGTTGCCACCATAGTCCTAATAAAAAGCTGTAATTTAAACATTTTAAATTTAGATTGAAGCGAAAATCATTCTAGTTAAATTGTTGAAAAATATTGATTTTAAATTTGAAGATAAACCAATTAAACTTGTTGAACGCATCACGCTTAAACCAGCTGATGGATGCAAATGTTTGATAAATTTAAAAAAATATTAAATTTTATTTCTGTGTTTTATTTAAACACTTTAAATAATCAATAAAAGTTGGATTTATTTCCTTTTTGAATTATTCAAACTAAAATTTTAATTAAAAATAAAATTCGTTCATATATAAATAAGTTAAATCTAAATAAAAGATTTTTATTTCTAAATCAAATACCTTTGGGTTCAACAGATCTTCAGATCGTTAAATTTTAATTAATTTTTATTCTATCGGCAAAGACAAATAATTGAAGACAATTCCTAATTTTTAAAGTTTAATCAGTCGAAAAATTTAAAGAAAAGCGGATTACTGATTTCTAATATAAATTAATGAAAATATCAAAAAGAAATTAGATCCGAAAATTTCAAAACCTATGAAATAACTCGAAATTTCTCGAAAATTGCTTTCTTTACAATTTTTGGATATGAAACAATTTCAAAAATAGTTTCAGAAAGCAGATTTCGACAATTTAGTTAAATCAGCTAGTATATGTTTATAAATCTTTGTTTTTACCCTTCTATGAAGTTGTTAATTAGAAAAAAAGCTTAACAATTTCATTGAAGGAGATAAACATAATTTTATAACTATTTTCAAGTTTATTTTAAATTTTCGAATCAACCAAAAATTAAAGATTGTTTTTATTAAATTTATTAAAAAAAAATTTTCTCTAAATAAACATGATAAAAAATTATGGTTCTCTTAATTTTAATTTTCAGACTTTTGCCTATTTGAACATTATACATTTTCTATGAAAAAGTATTATGATCAAAGTATAATGACCATGTTTAAAAATTGTCATTAAAAAAGGCTTTTAGCTAATTTTTGAGAAAAAAATTAATTACCAAAGCTTAATTTTTATACAACTGAAAATGTATGCAAAAACTGTATGCATGCAGAATTATTCGCAATACATGAATATGGTTTAAGATATTTTACCACCTATGAAAATACAGCCTTTTTTTTAATCTCATAATCAAAAAGATTTTAAAAAAATAGTGGGTAAAATTTTTTTTTGGACTTGATCATTAAGTTTTAATCATAAACTTCAATATGTCTAAGAAATATAAATTTATTAATAATAAATTTGAAAGTAAAAGCTACAACAAAAAAAGTCTTTTTCTAATCAAGCTTTCTAATTAAATAAAATAAGTAAATATCATTCATAATTTAGAAAATTTTGCTTATTTTCTATTACCTAAAATATTTGAATGATTATGAAAAAATTTACGCATGACAAAAATTATAAATAGATAATTTTAATGAATAAAGTAATTTTTACTTGAATTTAATTTTTAAATTAAAATAAACTGTTTGATTCTTAGAATTCTGTTTAAAAATTTTATGAGTTAAATTGCTCTCAGTCTTTAAATTAGTAATTGAAATTTTAAAATTTTGAAAAATAAAAAGTGCTAAAATATTTTGTTGCCTGCCTAAAATTTTCAATTTTATACCTAATTTAAAATTTGTTGATTTCTATTTTGTTTTGGCAGTAACATTTAATTTCATTTAGTATAACATTACGTCATTTGTATTTCAATAAGAAATTTCACTATTTATCATAATTTAAAAATGACGCAATTTAATTAATTCAATCCCACTGCATTGACCCCTATCGGTAAAGCTAAGGCGAAAAGCTATCTTTAAATGATCAGGCTAAATTTCAAATAGAGACGATACTCATATCAACATTGAAAATCTTAAATTAAATATTTGCTCAAGATTATTGAATCCTAAACAAATATTAGAAAAAAAAGAAACTTAAATTCCGACAATAAGAAATAATTTCAATTTTAAAAAAATGTCTATAAATATCCACATATGTAGCCAAAAAAAATCTCAAAGTTAAATTAAATAAAAGGTGTGTCTTGGCACTATTGAATTGTTTGTAAATACAGCCCACATTTTTCAAGTCAATTATGCAGTCATACTTTCAAGACATTCATAACTTAATAATTATGGCTTCAATGTTATTCAAATTTATTTAAATAGTCAAATTATTTCAAAAATTTCGTTTACTTTTAGATCTATACATAACGTGTTATTATCCATAAACTTTACAAAGATTTAAACCAGGTTAATCTCAAGCACTTTTGCAAAATTTGTGTATTAAATAACATCCAAGTTCAGATAGAGCTAGTTTCTATTGCAAATTAAATCCTCAAAGTTCATCATGTAACATATTTAGGTTCCAAACTAAGCTCATTTTTATTACACCACCCTCCAATTAAAAAAAAATATATTTAAATAAGACAACTTTGAATGTACTTTTTATTTTAATTTTTTATTTTAGAATTTTTCAAAATTTTTCAATTTTTTACAAACACATTCCACAATGAGAACCGAGATTAAGCTATTTGGCGGAATTGAGGGGTATTTTTTATTTTTTTATTTTTTTCAAATGCTAAAGCTTGCTTTTAAGAGGAGCTACCAAGACTTTGTGCAAATTGATGACTGAGAATGGTGACGTGGTCGCATCTGCCATAACTGGGCCTACAAATCCGTGGATCTTGGGCATCGGTGAAAAAGATGATGGATTTGTAATTGCATCTGCTCGAATATTTGAACTTGTTCTTAGATGCATGGACCAGATAGAAAAGAGTGAAGTATCTGTGCTAACAAGATGCCTTGGGGAAACCGATTACTCATTGACAGCAATTGTAAATATATTTTTACATAGTTTTATCAAGATAATTTGCTTTTATTTAAAAAATATAAACAATATTTTTCAAGATTTTATTCAATCTAAAGAAAATATTTAAAATTTTTTTTTCTAAGTGGAATTTTAAAATTAAAAATAAAATCTTTTTTGTCTTTATTTCTCAAATTGAATGATATATTTTTTTAATAAGCTGAAAATAAATAGATAGATATAATAGAATTTTTAATAAGGCAGTAGCAATGATATATTCATAACTTTTAAAAATTAAAAAGAATAATTTTTTTTTTAAAAAATGAAATATTTTTTGTAAAAAAGTTAAATTTATTAAGAAAAATAAATTAGCCCAAAATTCATAAATTAATTTATATTAGGCATTGTGCCTGAGTGGTGCAGGATGCAAAACAGCCAATGAACGTATCACTAAAGAGTTGGAAAATTTGGGATTAAATTGCAAGATTTATGTAGGCAATGACACGTTGGCACCAGTATTCACATCATTTGTAAATGGCGGTTTAGTAATAATAAGTGGAACAGGCTCAAAATGTGTCCTAGTGAATCCTTTGAACGACAATGCTACTTTAAGCTCTTTGAATGACATACCATGCTACAGTTCTGGCGGATGGGGAAATTTGCTTGGTGACGAGGGTAGCGCTTACTGGATAGCTCAGAAAGCAATTAAATTTGTGCTTGACTACAATGATAATTTTTTAATGGAAAATGATCTCAACTCTATTGAACATGAAGCCGAAGAATTAAAGCAATTAATATTTGATCACTTTAAAATAGATAATTTTGACAATCTACTTCCTTATTTCTATTCGGATTTCAAAAAAGATTTCATAGCTAGTCTGGCAGCTAAATTAAGTGTGATGGCTAAACAAAATGATGTTGTGCGTGAAATATTCGAAGAAAGTGGCTATCAAATAGCCAAGCACATAATGGCTCTAGTGCCCAAAATTGACAAAGTATTTTTTTTTAAGTTAATCGAATAAAATTACTAGGATTTTTTCGTCTTAAGAGACTTTTTACAATGCCTGGAGGCTTACCGATTGTCTGCGCTGGTAGTGTGTTCAAAAGTTGGGTTCTAATTAAACCAGGTTTTGTTCGATGCTTGAACAAACAGTTAAAAAAATTCCCAAATTTAAATGAGCTTAATTTGGTCCTAGCTGAAAGTGACTCTTCAATTGGAGCTTGTCTTCTTGCATCTAAATTGTACGACAATAAAACTATCCTGATCAAGAACTACAAACGTAAAGAAATGGCTCTTGATCATTTTTTTATAAGTAAATTTCAAAATTTTCAACCATGTGCAAGTGAAATATTTTCCGATGATAATCACATTCCTAAAACAGTTTAATTTTTAAAAAAAATTTGAATCTCTGACCTTTTTCAAACTGAAAAAGCGATTTTTTTTTATGAATTTTTTTTACAAATCGTTTACAATGCTATAAGCGCTTAAATTATTATTTTCAAAAACTTTTTTTTTTTTAATTAATAAAAAGAAATTTTTTAGAAAAATAATTGTCTTTTTTTTAGTTCCGAGAGGATATTGAATACCTCAAGAAAACAAAAATTTATTTAAAAAAAAAATCCAAGTTTTAAAAAAAATTCTGCTTTAGTTTGTGCCTAGCCGCGTTGAATTGATTCATATTTTTTTTATGTATCATCTGCTCGAACTCGTCCATGTCACTCTCATTAGTTTCAGTCATGTGATAATTGAAATTACTCATTGATTTTTGAAAGAGTAGTTTTTTATTTTTGGTCAGATTTATATTGTTTGAAGACACGTTGCTACTTGCAATACCACTGCCGCTGCTAACATTTGCACTTGTTGAACTCTGGGCCATCATTCGAGGAGCAAAATTTGAAGAAATTTTGCTTTTGCTATTTGAACTCGAAGATGATAAAGTATCGGCTGATTGACTAGTCCCATCTTCATCATCCTCAAACACTTTTTTATGCACACTATCTTCTTTTTGTAGAGATATTTGATGCAATAAAAGCTTTAAGAGTAACTGCTCAGTCATCTCAGGCGTTATATCCTTTTCTTTATGCTCAAAAGAATCCAAATTATCCAAAGACTTGTTTATTTTTTTGTTCATCTGTTCATTTATTTTTGGACACAAATAATTAGATCGAGTTGACTTTGAATATGTTTGATTTAAGGTGTTTTTTTTTTGTTCAAAATTCTCTTGACTTTTGACCATTTTTGGCTCGGACAAGTTTAAATTTCCAATACTTTTCGCCTGGTTGAGATAATTTAGATAAACCGGCAGGTTTGTTTTCTGTACAGGCTTAGATTTTGTGTCGAGTATGTTATCCAAACTTCCCGATTTAATCATTTGCGGATTTTTTGACTGAAACATCACTGTGCCGTTAGCCGGCTCGGTCTTAATTTCGGCTTTTTTCAGCACCTCTCTCAATTCTTCACAATCACTTTCGCTAATATTCTCATCTGTACAACTAAGACGAATTGTTTTACCTCTTTTGGTCTTGAACTCAAAGTTTTTTTCTTTATGAACCAATGGTGGAGGTGGTGGTGGTGCTGGAGTTGACTGAAATTTTTGAATCTGCTGCTTTACCTTGTTTATTTTTTTAATTTAGTTTATTTATTTTCATTACAAAAATTAAATTTAAAATTGAAAAAATATCAAAATAGATTTCAAAATTAATTCAATTTAATTTAAAACAAAAGAGTGATTTTGTTTACTTGATTAATGTAGGGTGTTGAAGTTGTGAGTGTACTGGTAATGGATGGAAGGGGCGAAAATCTATCCACACTTGTCTGCGATTGATTTTTTATCTGTGATCTAATCTTTTCAATAACCTTGGGATCATTTAGGATGTATTCCTTTACTATTGAGCCATCTGATTGTTTTATTTCATTAACACAAGCTGCCATTTTTTTCAATTCTTCAGCCCCATTTATCATAATTTGATTGCCTTTTTCATCCAGAATTTCATACTCAACCACAGTATTATTCTGAAATTGATCTGTTTTTTTAATATGTTTACCTTATAGAATAAAATGAATTTAGATAATGAACCATTTTATTTCGAAAGAGACTCAATCGCTCTACGAAACAACCCTGACTATTCTTGCTTACTCAAGACTTTCATTTTGCTCGAAGGTCAGCGAGTCAAAGCATGCCAAGATTTAGAAAATTTACTTGAATTAAAAGAATCAGCTATGAACGATCCGATAAATTTTGTTAAGAAAATAAATGAGTTGAAAGCTCCTACAAGACAAAAAGTTTACTTGTTGCCAGATATTGATTGGAACAAATATTATGATTGTGTAGATTTGGAAGACCTTGAAGCGATCAAAAATCAAAAATTAGACCGCGTTCAAAGTTTGAGACAAAGTCAAAAAGTTGTAAAACAAATTGAGCAAGGAGAACTAACCGAGTCGTCACAAGGTAAAAAAAGTCCTTGTCAAGAAAAAGAAAAATCAAAAAATTTCAACAAGTCTTGGAGTGTTGAAGAGCAGCGCAAATTAGAAGAGCTATTGATCGAATTTCCGCCCGAAGATAATGAAGCATCTAGATTTAGGAAAATAGCAAACAAACTCGGCACCAGAACTCCACTACAGGTCCAAAGCCATTGTCAAAAATATTTCATTAAACTGGCCAAAGCTGGACTCCCAATACCTGGACGCATGCCCAATATGAAAACTTATGTAACAAAAAAAGGAACTAGAGGCAGAGGCAAAAGCTCGTTGCTAAGAGGAGCATGCTCTTCTGTACTAGGCGGAGGACGCGGAGTAGGAACAAGTACGATAAATAAGAGAATAGTCGGAAGGGGAACTAGTCTAAATGAGATAAGTTCTATGTGGACTAGTTTTAATCCACCGATAACCATGAACGATGAAAATGAATTTGATGACATTGACATTCCTAATCAATATGAAAATTATGATCAAGAAATTGAATCAGAAAATGAAGAGAACGATAGCATTGATGGTTCTCAGGAGGCATCATTAATTGATGATAACTCAAGCTCATTTTCTCAATTTTAAATGGCATATTTTTATATAATTCAAATAATTTATAAAAAAAAATTCGATTAATAATAATTAATCGCAAAATTTACTTTATTTTTAAATATAATTTTTGTTAGAACTTAAAAAAAACTCAAATTTCATAGCTTTTTTTGTTTTAATAAAATATTTAAATATATAGAACTTAGACTCTTAAATTGACCTATATATAAATAAAATTTTATTTTGTCATTCATTAAGATGATAAGTAAAATGATAAAACAAAAAAAAAGAAACAAAAATTGTTTAATTAAAACATGTAAAATTCAAATTAATCTTAATAATTTAATTAAAATGTGAAAATTTTTATTTTTGAACAAAATAAATCTTTGATATTTTTCCCCAATATTTTTTGCGATTAAAAAAATTTTTTTTTAAAATTATATTTAGCTTAAAAGCTTAAAAAATTCAGTTCAAAAAAGAAAAAATCTGCACAAGTATATATTTTTCTTTTAATATGGTTATTTATGGTAAAATAAATCTATTAATAATTTAATAATATAATACTTAAGTACTTTTCTTCAAATGAACACTTTTTTGAGATATATATAAAACCTGAAAGAGTTTCTAAACTTTTTTGAATATCAGAAATAAAACTATTCAAAACTAAAGCTAAAGGAATGAAAATTATTCGAATAATCAAATATTAAATATAACAGTATTAACTGAGGATTATTCTGATTTTGAAAATATGAAAGAAAACTTATTTATGATTTAATCAAGCTTATTTTATTTTCGATATTTATAAAAGTTTATAGACTCTAAAAGTTTTTTCTGAGCATATGAAAAAATAGTATATTGAAAAATGACAAAATTAAAAAATTTTATTTAACTTATTTTATTTTATTTTTTCGGTTCAAAATTAAAAAAAAATAGTCCCAAAATCTTGTCCAGAATTTTCTTCGGTTTCAGAATCTTTATATTTGAGTAAGGGGTTTGGGGTAAAATCGCGGACTAGATACAAAAATAGATAAGGTAACCAATTTTTTGCCAAAATATTTGTCAATCGATAAAATAATAAACTAAATGAATGCACCATTTGGTAGATAAGACTATGCGCTTTCAGAATATGTACATATTTATTGAGCTATGTCTTTTAAAACCTTTGGAGATATTTTAGCTCAAAGAAAACCAACTTATGTTTTTATTTTTTATCTGATTAAAAAAAGGTGAAGCTTAAATAAACTTAACCAGACAAAAAAAAACAGTTTTTTATTTATTTAAAGGATGCATGTTAATATTTAAAAGTAAGATTTTTTAAATTCAGATAGTGCTGTAGTTTTTATTCGCGCGAACCTTACTTTAAAGGGATGTCAATCTTAATTTATTGTTTAATTTACAATAAATCATCAAAAATATTTAAAAATCAAGTTTATATTTAATTTAAAAACAAACCTTGTTCGTGTATACATTCAACTTCCTTGTCAACATCATCAAGATTTGAATTAAGACTAATTGATTTAGAACTCTCGTTCGATTTAATTTTTTGATTGGAAAAATTTTGCTGAAAATTGGTTCTGGAATTAGCAATGGGCTGAAAAAGATTTATATTTTTGCTATTAGTGAGACTAGTGCCACTAGAGCCTGAATAAGTCTGAGATGAAGAGGTTGAACTTGAGGAAGAAAGATTTATTTTCTGTTGATTTGTTTTTGGCTCGTATCTTTTCTTTAGATTAGTTAGACTAGACTTGGCTTGATTCGAAAAATTGATGCTAGATTTCTGAGCGTGTTTCTTATTTGCATCTACTTTAGCTGCTTTATCGTCATCTTCACTCAATTGGTCAAGCAAAGACGGATCTTCAATCACATACTCTCGGATTATTGTTCCATCTGGCTGGACTACGTCTCGCACACTTGAAGCAAATTTCTTCCATTTGTCGCCGTATTTTTGCCGATAAGAATCTGCATCATACCTCTCTACGTCATCTTCTTCGAATATGTTCTCTTTTGAGGCCGAGCTCAGCTTGGCACTTGAGCCTATTAAGCTCTTATGAAAACCTTCTATTTTAGATCTGTTGAACATTTTCACTGACACAAATAAAAAATGATTAAAAGCCAAACTTAGATAGAAATAATTTTTTTTAAAAATCATTCAAGTGAAACATTTGCTAACAAACTATATGGATTTGTTTATTTAATTTGGGACAAATGTTTTTACTTTGAACTAGCCAATGTGAAGTAAACTAAAGGGTCGAGTTGTAAAAACAAATTTATCTATCAATCATAGTTTAAGACCGATTCGAAGATATTTTAAATTCAGTACATAAGTCTTCAATCTTTAGAATCTTAAAATTAGCCTCGTTATTTTTATATAAATTTTGACACTTTTAAAAATTTATTCTAATTATTTTAGAGAATAGACTAGAAAATTTTATAATTTTATCTATTATATTATTTTTATTGAGAATTAAAATTGACACCAAGCAACCAAGTAAATAAAATTAGACTAAGTAAACAATGTCTTTTAATTCGAATCAATTCCAAGATTCATCAATAACTTTGGGACAAGATGTCACAGTCAATAAGCCAAATAATTATGTTAATCTTTTTACAATAAAAAATTTTGACTTGAAAGAGTTAAATTTGGCCATTCAGTATTTGGCTTTTTTAAACCAAGACCAGGTCGGTCTGTTCACTAGCGTACCAACACAAGAAAAAAACTTGGCCAGAAAAACCAAAGTAGAAAAGTTAAATTTTAAACTTCTGAAATTTTATTACGAAAAACAATGTAAAAATAAAATAAAGTTTAGAATGAAATTTGTGTACTTAGTGCTATCTATTTTGATTATTGATATGATCCAATTATATTCAATGAAACAATTAGGTGATCATATAAAGACAAAATCTTCGTTTATATTTGGGGTAATTTGGTTAACGCATTTTGAAAAACTTTACTTTTTAGAAGTATTGTTGCTCAACAAATGCGTCAAATTTATTTTATTCAAGATTGTAAATTATTAATGGCTTAACTAATTTAAGGTATTTTTACTTAGCGGATTGTATGCTATTTTAATGAATACAATAGACGAAATAACAAGATCGCTCTTTAGCGAAAATTTAATTAAAAACCTTATGTGCCTAGGTAAATATAAATTAAATAATATTTTTCGCTATTTTCTTAAAATTGAAAGCGGTAAATTGACCGCTAGAATTGAATACTTAAGGTTTTAGAATCCTGAAATTTTTAGAAATGTTTGAAAAAAAATTTTTCAAAACTAAAAGTTTGACTTAAAAAAATTCTGCTAATTCTTAAAATTGAGTATTGTTTAGGCAACTCTACAGCATGTTTTTTTTACTTCTTCAATAATAAAAAATATAAAAAATTTTTTTCATTAAAAAATCAGCTTTTTTTTTTTAAATTTTGAAATTTTTTTTCACTGAATTTTACAATAATAATCATATCAAATAATATCAGATGATATGATTTGACAAGTCAATTTCTGACACTGTATTTAAGTCTCACTAGTTTTTTTGTAAAGAATTTAGATTCTTTTTTTATCTTTCTTTCTATTATGCTGTAATATACTTAGTGTATCACAATTCCGGTTTCTCAAAACTAGTGGCATTCTTAAATTATTTGGTGTCACTATAATTTAATGATGTAACTAATAAATTTTTTAAAATTATGCAAAATCTGTAGTGATACCAATTATTTGGCGTTTCTATTAAGAATTTGATAGTTTTATCTTAAATTTTTGAATCAATATATAAAGAATAATATTTGACTCCATTATGTAATTGCTACCTTACAATTTACATTTTTTCCAACATTCTCCTTGAACCGTAGTACATTGCTATCATAAGCAAAAAATACTAAGTTTATTTAGAGTTAAATTTTAATAATCTTTTGATTTCTATAAAATAAATAAAATTGAAAAAAAAAGTCACTTTTTTATCTTTTACTTAAAAAGTAAAAAAGTTAAAAATTTATACTTTTTGAAGATTGATTCATTTTTTGATATTGATATTTTGATATTTTTAATATTACATTGTTTAAAATCCTTATAGAATTAAATTAGATTGAATAGAGTTAAATTTAATTAAATCCTAACTTTTGTTCTTTAATTATTTAAAAGAAAATCTATTACTTTATTTATCTTAATAATTTTTTTTTAAAAAGGAGGTTTTATATTATTGATTATAGGAAGAATCAACGTTTTAATCATGGAAATCAACTTAAAATTGAAACAAACATCAAATTCAAATTCAACTTTATTTGAAAAAAATTAAATTTCAAACCGTTTAAGAATTAAGAGTTTAAAATTTAATTGAAATTCATTTTTGCAAACTTACTGTATACTAAATACAAGTTCTCAATAGAAAATGATTAATTTATTTCCATTAATAGACACAAAATTAATAAAATTTTAGCATATCAGTATATTAGTATTAGTGTATTATTATATTAGTTTTTAGGTATATCAGTATATCAGAAAATTTTCGTAAGATATTCAAAAATAAAACCTCACGATTAGCTATAATCTTTAGTTTTTTAAAATCAATTCTTTTTATGATTGTTCTAAAAATTATAAAATTAGAAAAAATAAATTATTTTTTTCTTTAGTGTTTTAGCTGGAAGAAAATAAAGTTTTGCGGGTTTAAGAGTGTTTTTAAAAATTAAATTAGTTTTTTTTAAATGAGCTTTTGAATTAATATCAAGATAAATGATCACATCTCATCGGAATGATAATTCAGAATTCATTTGAACAAACTGGACTCACATCAAAGGCTCTGTCTTATTTATTTATTTAAAATATAATTTAGAAGGAGCCTTGGCTGGTTGGAATGAAGACTTAGTCTCTCCTTTCAGCCACATTTAATTAAATTCTATACCGTATTTCCTCACTTGATGTCCTTTGAGCAAATAAATGAAACACCTTTTAATTTCCTTTTGATTTTTTGCAAACATAATTACCCTGGTATATTATCTGAAACATCTTTAATGGGATTTTTAAAAGAATTATAATTTAAAAGAACTTCAACCATATCAACCACATCAATTTTCTTAGGGACTGTTATTTTTTTTAACTAATCTAAAAATCTTAAAAAACTTGAAATTTTTTTTCATTATCATCTTTTTGAACTTGAACAAAATTAAAAAAAAGCATAAAAGCATAATGTTTGATAAAATTTAAACCTATCATACCATTGATCAAAATGCCACAAACTAAATTCGATAGATATAGCTTGGCTTATAAAATAAAAGTAATTAAATATGCCAAAGCGCATTCAAAGAACAAATATCACAAAGAGTTTAAAGTAAACTATAAGCAAATAAGACTGTGGATGACGAACAAAGACAAAATCTTTGAAAGGATTCACTCTTGGAACTATAATAAGTGGTTTAAATTTATAGCCAGTGGTAGAAGCAGCAAAACACACAGACATTCTAGTTTTCTCGTTTCCAGACATAGTAGCGGGTGGCCAAAAATGATTGTATTAAAATTCATTTAAAAAAAATGGTGAACGGATAATGATAAAAAAGTGAAATTTTGAAGATTTCTTTCTACAGCTTTTTTTCTATAGTTTCTTTAAATTGGTATTTTTATAAAACTTTCTTTTCAAAATTAGTTCACTCTGGTCTATTAATTGACCCCTACCTGCGACCTAGGTTGTCCTCATAAGACGACATATAAAAGTTACGAGTTTAATATATCATTTTGTAGAAAAATTTTTTATGATTAAAATGAGCTATAGATTGTTTTTTTACGTCTAGTTTTCGAGAAGATACAATCAAAAAACACCAAAAATTGACCATTGTTCTAAAATCTAAAAAACTTAGCTCTTATATGTTTATATCGAAAAACTTTTGATTTATTTAAGGTATTATCTTAAAATTTTGTATACACATATGATTGAATTTAAGCTTTTAATTGAATATCTTTATAAATATATATATATAGTTAGTCAGAATGATAAAAATAAAGTCTGAATTAATATTTTAAATTATTTTAGTAAAAATCAAAAATTATTTAAATGCGAGAGGATTTATTTAGTAAAATTTTGAAATATAAAAGTTCTGTTTTGAATTATTTTGATAAAAACCGAAAAATTTACTGCACAAATAATGAAGTACTGTTTGGAAATAAGTAATAAGCAGTTTGGTATTAAAAATAGTGCAGCATTAAATGCAAGCCAAAAATTTTAAGGAAAGTTTATCACTGATTGTATTTTTTTAATTTAAATATCTATTTATATTTAGGAAACAAGGAAAAAAAATATTTGAAAAAAATTTTAATAAAAATTTTTTGAATTTGTAAAATAATCTACATTTTGAAGAATATTCTTCTAATATCTATAAAAAAAATAAATAAATTAAACTTGTTATTAAGATTTGTAATTTTTTTTTATTTTTAAAAAATCAGCAAGAAATAAAAAAAGAAACTATAGTGCTGGCATTGAGTTTGTATCAGCCATCATCTGATATCAGATGATATCAGATAATTAGTATATGACAATTAATGATATCAGGTATCAGTACATATCAGATTATATCATTATTTTTTCGAAAAAATTGCCATCAGCTGGTATCAGATTCGATCAGATAATATCAGAAGGTAACAGAATCTATCATCAAGTCATTCCTTAAAGTCTTTTTAAGGAAATAAATTTTCTAAATAAAAAAAAAATATTGTAAAATTTGGTTAAAAACAGTATTAAATTCTTTCAAACTGGTATCTTCAATATAAGAAAATCAAATTAAGCAATTATCAAAATAAGATAAGCTACCTCCACTATAAGATTGTTTTTCTTCAACTCATTCATTTGAATTCTATATTCGTTTCCAATAGCACTCTTTAAGTTCGAAATACTATTAGATAATTTTATTTTTAGATAATCATGAAACTTACAAACAAGCCCTTGATATGATTAAAAATAAATCTGAAGGTTATTCTTGGTCAGCAAAAGAAAAACAAAAATCGACAATAGGAGATAAAGAATTTTTCAAATGTTCAAGTTGTGATAAAAGACTTTATAAAAGTGGCTTGGCCGGCCAGTCACCGTCATTGGCCGTTTAATCGACCGGCCGTGTTTTGGTTGCATGCACGGCCGGCCATGGTCTAGGCCATTTGGCCACGTGGCTTCTAGAACGGCCCCCAACACTATAATTAATTGATTTACTTTTGTAGAATTAATAAATTTTCCGAATTAAATTTATCGTACACGATTATTAAAGTCTAAATTGTTATAGATTAAAATCGATTATTAAATATTTTTTAAGTCTAAAGTATTAAAGATCTTTATTTAAGCCGAAATGAAACTAAAATTTATTATTTTTACTATTTGTATGTTAAAATTAGCTTAATAATTTATATCCAAAAAATAGGAAAAAATGATAAGTATACCATTTTAATTCTTTTTTCTTCGAATTTTCGTATTTGTATTTAGAGTCCATTTTTAAATTATAAAAAAGCTAATATTATCTAATATTTCTGTTCGTATTTTTTTAGACAACAACATCATATTTGGTGGATATATATCAGTTATATTAATCACAAAAATACAATGTCATATAGTTCTTAATTGATATCATTTTTGTCGCATTTTTTGGTTGTTCCTTAAACCTAGAATGGGGAATAATTTGCGGAATATGCGGAATAAAAAATATCTTATTTCAAAGTATACTTTATTTTAATAAATTTATTATAATCGTCATAAATGATAAAAAGGTTAATTATTTGTGGACTTACAATCTTGGCCATATTTTTAACACGGCCAAGACTTACTTTTAGCTTTTCTGTGATAAACGCCAACTTTAGCTCATTTGAAATGTACCAATATTTGCAGTCATCACAATCAATAAAATTAATTTAATCAAATAAATTTTCGGTGTCCTCTTCATTATTTGAGTAATTATGCACTCGTGGCACTTTTATAATATTTGTGCCACGAGAATTGATGTAGATAAAGATTCGGTATCGCTCATTTTTAGTTTTTAAATTTTCAGATTTGTATATTTTAATTTCAAATTTTTTGTACATTATATACATTAATAAGTGATAATTGAGTAGTTATCAATCAAAAATCAAATTAATTTATATTTACTATTGAAAAATTACTTTTGCTACTTATTAATTTTTTTTACTTTTATAACCTTTTTTCTACTACTTTTTTATTTAGTTAAGTTCTTAGGAATTACATTAGACTCAAAACTTACATTTAGTTTAATGGTGGATGAGATAAAAGAGCGCTG
>VANL01000496.1:0-31789 GCA_006352455.1 Brachionus sp. 'Tiscar' | reverse complement strand
ATGTTTTACTTCGATGGTATTTAATATATATATATATATATATATATATATATTAAATACCATCGAAGTAAAACATTCATTTATGTGTTAGGTTATATATAATTTTCGTTTAAATAACTTTCTTTATAAAAAAAATAAAATATTTGTTCATTTCTTAAAAACGATAAAAAAGATTCTAATTTGTTTTGTCAGTTGTATAATTTTTTCCTTATTTAAATTTGAATAAACTTTAAAATAATTTTTTTTTTATTTATTCATTCATCTTATTAATTTATCTAATATTAGCTTTAATTTTAATCAAGTAAGAAAAATATTTCATACTTTTTTTATTTTACTTGGTCACCGCAAGAAATTAATTAAATACTGTTAAATTCTTGTTAAGCAATTATGGTACCACTCACTAAAACAAATCCAACCCAATAGCGATCTTGAATGAATATCTAAAAGAGATAAACAAGAGCAATTGCGGAGTAGGTTTAACAGATTCAGATATCAAGAACAAAGCAAAAGAGTTATGGGTATAAAATGACATTAAATGTCAACTTATATCTAAAATTGACCGGTAATCAGCAAAAGCAAGTTAAATCGGTAAAATCAGAATTGAGGAAATTAAAAAAAAAACTTGGATTTTTTGGAAAGATATTCAAGTAATCCAAACAACTGGTATTTTAAATAAATTTGTATTTTAAAATAAAAGTTTTATTTTATTACTATTTTTTTTACTTATAAATAATTTGTAATTATCTTAATAAATTTAAATTCTTATCTTTTGGGAGAATTTATCAAATCGAGACTTACAACTGGTCACCAAGCATTTTACAAAATTTGAATTAACTTTTCTAGAGTAATATCTAATTCTTTCTTCAAAATGAATCAAATATTTAGATTTAAACCTCTTTTTTTAGGCACATATTTATATTAGAATTAGACAATGTCTTATTAAATTAATTGTCTTTTTCTAGTCGTCCCAATTATTATCCATATATTGATATTGTGAATATTGATATTGATATTGTGAATTTCAAGAACAAAAATAACAAAATTATTTCCTTTTTTGATAGATTAAAATTTACTAAAAAAAAATAATTAAAAAAAATACTGCAACTTAGTACAACATACTTTGTTGCATCTTTTTTACCTAAAATAATTTTTCTCATGTAAATAAAAGACAAAAAATAAAAAAGGAAATAATTATGTTATTTTTCTTGAAATTCACAATACCCACCAAGTGTTAGACGGGCTAAAGGGTACTTTTGTAAATATTGCTAAGATATCAAAAAATTTTTTCTTAATTTTTTTCTTTAGCAATTTTTAATTTAAAAAAATTTCTATAATTTAAATTTTTTTCGACTAATTTCAAGGAGTTAACATTTAAAGCATCAAACGAACCAAAAAAGACAAAACGAGTCATATATTGAATGATTCAATATATTTTTAAACAAATTTTCAAATAAATAGATGAATCTTTTTTGAATTATTTAGATTTTATATTTTTCTTAAAAAATATGAATTACTTAGTAAAATTTCTTTAATATTTTTAAAAATCATAAAAAAGTGCTTAATATTTCTAGTGTAAATTAAAAAAATTGAACCATCACCACCCTTTTTGTTTAAATTTACAATTCTCTTTAAATTAGAAATAATAAAAAAATTCAGATCTATGTAAAAATTTTACAAAATTCAAGTAATCTATTTCAAGAGATTAGAAGAAAATTTTTTTTTTTGATTAATAACTACATAACTTAAAGTAAACCAAAATTTTAAAGATATTAAGTCTTTATGATCCTGTCTTATGACCTAATTAAACCTTTAAAGATGTAATTTTAGATTTGTACTGCTATAAAGGAGAAAAGATCGAAATTTTAAAATCTGAAACTGAAAGAAAATTTTTATAGCTAAGTAATGATGAAATAAAAGACTTTCAAAATCTTTTTAAAAATCTTTTCTAATCTTTATTTATCCAAATAAAATTTTTCTCAGAATTAAAAATAATTTCAAGATATTTTCAAATTTAATTAATTCTAAATGGATTAATTTAAATCATTCAAACAAATAGATTCTAATAGTTCGTGAAATATTTTACAAATCAAACCAAGTCAAGAATTTTCATGAATTTTTTTCTAGTTTCTTGTTTTTGATCGCTTAAATTTTAAAAATTTTTTTGGTAGATAAATTAAAGTCAACGAGTAAAAATGTTAATAAGAAAATATGTTTTAAATTTTTTTAGTCGTAATAAAAATAACCATCTGTTTCAATTAAACTGGTTTAAAATAATCTAAAATCTGGTAAAAATAATTAAATTATCTCATTACATGCTAATAAGTGTAATATCTGATGAAAAATTTTTTTATTCAAATATTCTGCTTAAAAAAAGTAAAAATTTTTACAAAAACAGTCAAATTTTAGTCTCAAATCAAAGCTCTAATTTTATTTTTTGAAAATTTTCATAACAATCTATCAAATTTGATTTCGCTTCTACTTTTTTTTGTGACGCGAAGCATAGTATTGATTTATTAATCTTGTCGATGGATAGCCCAGCATTACGGTTTGAATAAACCAACGACTTCTGCATTTAGCATTTATGTTCAAAGAATTGGCTGTTTTTACTACGTAGATAGCCTCAAAAAGATGAGTTGCCAGTGCCATCCATAATCTGCTTACAAACAAATTTCAAATCAATATTTATTTTTAGTTGTTTTTATCCGATAATTTTACATGACTATTGGCACTATTCTATGATTAAGATAGAGATATTTTGAGAGCATACCTAAAGGTCCAAGATAGTCAAAAGGAATCACATCTGGCATGTATGCCAAAATCTAGACAACACAAAAAATATTATTTATGACTTTTTTTTAATAAAAAAACCTACACCCAAATAGGTCATTGAGGGAATAATCAAAGCATACCAAATTAGATGAGGTCTTTTAAAATATTCAACATTTTGATCATTTTCCGAATCCATTTGGAGTTCTAAAAAAATATTTATTTTTTAGTCTTAGTTTATCTTAAAAAATTTCAATTTATTGTCTATTATTTACTAATACTTTTAATAAATAATTCAAATTAAAAAAATCTAAAATTCAAATTTAAATGTATACACTTGAATTATTTATTTAGAATGTTCAGGAGAAAAATAAAAGCATAATTAAGTAGCAATTAATTCAAACATGTGATTTCTACCTTTAAATTTTGATAATTTTGGAATTAAGAATTTAAATAAATTTGAAAAAAAAAAAAACTCAAATAAAAATATTTTATTTTTATCGGTAGATGGTAGACAAAACATGTCAATAAAAAAATAAAAGATGAGTTGATAAGAGTTGAACAAGTGACCAAAATTACTAGATTTTGCTTTGTTGGCAACTTTTAATCTTGTATACTTATAATTTATTTATAGATAGTCTAAAAAATGAGTTAAGGCTTTATTGTTCGTTGCTCTATTTGATCACAAACGAGCTTTAAAGACCAAGTCTTGATTTAGATGGCGCTGTTTCGCCTCGGAGAACACGGCCAATTTTAGACTTGTCTTCAAACAAACTTCTAATCATATAAACTTGAATTGCACCCACCAGTAGCATTAATAAAATATTGACAATAGACCAAAAATTAACTCTGACAAATAAATCTTCCAAATGACTTCGGTCGGACAACTCATAAACCTGGAATAATTTTTGAACATGCTGTGCTCTTTCTAAATTGGTATTCACACGGTTAAACAAGTCTTGAAAATTGCTAAGTTTATCTGTTAAGTCGCCAAGGTCGTCTTTTGCTGCGTGGTTTAGTGAATCGACAGCTGATTGCGGAAAATTCGGATCAATAAAATCATCATTGGACGATAAGTAGAAAAACACTTGTTTTTTGGCAAAACGAGAAAATGAATTATCCAGGCAAAATCGATATTCACCAGTTTCTTCTGATTTAAATTGAAATTGACCGCCTTGTTTTTTTGTCTCAGTGAATAAAATACGATTCGATGGGGTTGTAATCCAATAAGTTATGTCCAGCTCACCGCCGCTTATAACTTGATAATCAGTTTCCATATTAAGACCAGAAATTAAATACTGATGAAAGCACTCTCTTAGACCAGGCTCTACAACTACTGCTATTTCCGCTTGTAGACAATAAGAAGAGCTAAAAAATAGAGAAACAAAAAAAACTAAAAATAACATTTGTTTAATTTTTCTAAAATTGATCGAAAAATTAATTTTTTTTTGAATAAAATTAACAATTTAAAAAATACATTTTTTTTTGTAGTTAGTTACTATCCATGTACACTATTTAAAATAAAAAAGTATAAGTATTTCTAAGAAATATTGCTAATTTATGAATAAATTAAAATTTTTAAAAAATTTTGAGACCAGAATCTGACCCTATCACTCCCTTTGACTAAAATTTTTGATTTTTTTTAAATAAAATTTAATTTTCTATTCCTAATTGAAAATAATTAATAGATAAAAAATTGAAAAGGATACTTTCGAAAAATTCACTAGCCTTATATCGAGTCTCTAAAATTAATTTTAAAATTAAAAAGAAAGAAAATATCTACGTGTGTTAACAGGCCTGTGACAGCCTTTTTTTAAAGCTAAAATAAATTAACAATTTCTATAAATTAGTTAAATTGACACGTAATCTTTTTATTTATTTAAATAAAAAATTTTTTATGCTAAGAGTCTTACTAATAGTAGCATAATAATAGAATATAATTTTAATATAATATTTTATTTACAATTATATAAAATTTTTTAGAAAATAAAAAAAGTTAATTAAAAAAAAAAAAATTCATTAACTTCAGCGTGCAAATTATAATTTAATTTATGTTTTAACAATAATTTCTAAAAAGTAAATTAAAAAAAAATTTGTCTTTAATTTTTTTTTTTCAATTAATAACAAACACAATTGTTAGAAATAACAAAAATTTAATTAACAAAAGCATAGAGACTTGAGAGTTGACCTAGCATTCGGAGTTTTTCACATGTCGCCTTTCGATTGTCTTGGACAAAGTCCCCCTTGAATTAATCAATTTGATCTCATCGTCAATAGATGTAGGACTTTTTTTTCGATTTTCGTAATTGGGCGAAAATGTTTTTAAATTTGGTGTTGCATGGTTCGTATAGTCGCAATTAAGCTTAATTGTCGAGTAAATGGCATTTGGATTGACTTTTTTTGACAAGTTATTTTTTAATAGCGAATTAACTTGACCAATTTCTTCCATTAAGTTTACATTGTAATGTTGTGGAGTGCAGTTATTAGAAGAAACGTCGGTAACGCTAGTATTAGGACTGTCAGACTTAGCGTTGATCAAAGGCTCAACTGACTGGTTGTGAGCCGAGTTAGTTCTCGGCTTTGGCTTCAGGATAGGAGGCTTTATTTTGGCAGGTGTTGAATTTTCGCTGTTTGCTAGACTTATTGTCGTTTTTAAAAGCGAGTAATTAGGTGTTGGAGGAAGAGGTCTTTTCAGAGTGTTGTTTTTAATGATTAAGTCGCTGTTTGAAGCGCACGAGCTAGCTGAAGAAGACACCGATGTGGTCGCCGTAGAATTAGTCAGCTGCTCTGATTGATTGAAACTATTAGCTGATGGCAAATTTTTTACTTTTAAATTTTTGCTATAAATTTCATCATTTTTGTTAATTGTTTTTAATTTTTGACTTAGCTCAGCCTGAAAATTTGAATTTACCAATTGTTTATTATGAACTGAATTTGTTCTTTTAATACTCGAGTACTTAATATCTCTGTATTTGACATCATCACAATTGTCATACTCAATATCATCTTCTTTTCCATCTAATGGTGTGTATACTAGTCCATTATCAGTTTTTATTAAATTTTTTCTGTCAACTGTACTAGTTCCATCTGAACTGAGTTTTGTTTTACGTCCATAAATTTCACAGCCAAGATTGCTAGTGTGTTTTTTTATTGATTCTACCCCACTGCCAATGCTCACACTTACATTATTGTTAAACATTTCACTTGCATTTTTGCTCTTTGTTATTTTAGCCGCATAGTCTTTTTCTTCTTTGGAAGTATCCGAGTCATTTTTTTCATTCATGTACTCATTTTCCTCATAGTCGTGTTCATACATGTCCGAGTGGTTTGTATCGTAAGATGAAGAATTTACAATTGGCATTTTTTTGGATTTGATGGTGCCGAAGCGCTCATAGTTGGTCGGCTCGCCAAGAAGTCCAGTTGTTGTGTTATCATAATAGTCGTAATTGGAGTGATGATTATAGCCATATTTAAGACTGTCGCTTGAATACGGTTGGTAGCTTCGCGGTGCTAATATATCGGAGTCTGATGGTGCTTTTTTGTAAGTGGCTGCATCGTCATCGTGCTCATTTGTCGAGCAGCATTTACAAAACGCATTATCACTCTTTGCCGATCCGCAAACGTCTGAACAACAGCAACAGCCACATATACAGAATATTAGAATAGTGGCCGCTATTCCTCCGCCAATTATGTAAAAATTTTTTATATTCAAAGAAGTCATTTTTTTGGCATCTTTGGGTGTACCCAAAGTTAACAAAATTGATGTTGAATTTCCGTAATTATTCTCCTGCATTATTAAAAATTCATAGTATTTATCTTCGTCAGCAGGAGAAATATACGGCACTTCTTTGTCCATTTTGCTTTCGTCAATATTTACTCTGCCACTAAGCTTTAATTTTTGATCAATAATTTCATATATGCTTAGAAATGAGCTTATTCCACCCTGATTATGACCTGGTTTGCAGCTAAATTGGGCAAAAGTTTTGTTATTTACTCTGGCAAATTGTACATTGCACATTTCAGGTGGATTTGGCGTTGAGCCTAATTCGACAATTATGTCACATTTAGCCATTCCGGCAAGACTTCGCGGAATACATTCATAAAGACCAAAGTCTGCTCGAGATAAAGGATTTATTCTATACCGACCAATGCGCTTTAGCGTGTCAATATTATTGTCTATCAATTCAAACTTTGTACGTGTAGAAGGAGGGATCATTTTGTAGTATGTCACATCTGGATTGGAGTTATTTATGGGACATTCTATTACAATTGATCGGTTAATACCAGTTCGATATACTCTTTGTTTATAAACACAACTTGGAGGATCTTTAAATAAAATATAAAATTAAATTTCAAAAAATTTTCAGATTTAATAAAAAAATTAAATATTTTTAATTTTTAGATTTTATTATATCTATAAAAAGATCAAATTTTTATCTCTCTATTTTGATAAAAGATTCAAAATGAAGATTTTTTTTTTTCGAATAAATTTGATTCCAAAATTAGAATGTATCAGACATTAGCTAATAAATTTAGAATACTAAAAATTTTATGGTTCTATTGCAGAAATTTTTTTTTATTTTTTTTTTCTGAAAAAAGTTTAATTTTTGGCTATAGAATAAAATGTTAAAAAAAAAACTGAAGTATTATTCTGTTTATGACAATTTTCGAAAATTATTAATATTTTTCAATTAAAAGTAGATAAATTAGAATTTTTTAATATAAATTGATTTCAATTTATTTTAAAAAAATAATTTTTTTTAATAAAAATTTAAAAACGTTTTTAATTTAGACTTGGAGGTTTTGTGGATTTTGAAACAAATATCAAACTAGCTTTTCTAGATTTATCAGTTCATAGAGTTCAAGTCTGTATCGCACCAGCTTGGTCTCTTCAATTAAATTTTAATGATTTTCTAATATTTATAGTGCTCTACAGGCGATTAAATAATGTTCCATAAAGCACAACTAAATATAGCCTAATAAGCAAAACTCTATAATTAAGTCATCATATTAGAATTGTGATGTACAATAAATATTACACACTCAACTGCTTTATTATTAATACAATTAATGTAATATTACATATATTGTTTTTTTTTAAATTAGCTTAAAACTGGTTTAATTTTTTTCTTGATCTTGAGAAAATACAGTTCGACACAATTTAAAAATTAAAAAAAGAAAAATTAACCTAAATAACTAAAATTAAATATTGAAAATATTTATTAACTTTATATTTTCTAATCCTATGTTATAAAATGCTATTGATTTATATTAACACTCTAAATCGGGAGGGATTATATCGACCTTTTGGGTTGGTTTTTCATTTTATTTGTTTTTTATGAAAATAAGCTTATTTTGCAACAAAAATTAATTAATTTTAATTTTTGATTTTAGATTTATGATTTAAAAACAATGTTTCAAAAATAATTGAATTTATTTAACTAATTACAAAGAAAAGATGTAACATTAAGCGCCGAAAAAACCGATCTGGGTTTTGAGTGTTAAATTAGTCATTTTGCTTTTTTTTAAATTGAGAATGTCTTCTAATTGGAAATACTTCATCTAGAAAAATTTAAAAAAAATAAGCTTACAGTAGACTGAAATCATATAGTCTTTAAAAAGATGAGATCTTAGATCGATTGAATTGGCCAACTCAGGTGGTATATCCTTCATTTGAGCATCACACTTTACTTTTTTTCCATTCATATTTCTAGTTGCGTTAACTTGGAACGAATAAGTATTTATGGTCATTCGATTTTCAACAGTCTTTTTCTCAAGTCCAGTCAATTTTAGCTCTTGCTCATCAATGTAAGCTTTAACAATCGAGACTGGATTTGACTCTGGAACTTCGCATTTTACCGTAAATGGCTGATTTTCATGAACTTGCACTTCTTTTTGATAGTCAAATTTTACTGAATCGCCAGTAAAATACAAAAGAACATGAGTCAATTGGACTTAAAAATAAAAATAAATAAATAAATAAGCATTAATTGTGAAAAAATATGCTATATCAAAACAGGTGAAATTAATTCATTCCAAAAAAATATTAGTAATAGGCACTCGGTTAAAAAAATGTTAAAAAATCACTCTATTTTTTTAGTTTTTTTTTTTTTTTTTTAAATCAAACCACGCAATAAAATGCATTAAAAAAAAGCCATTTGGAAAAAGAAATCAAATTACTGAAGCTTTGATGAAAAAATGAGTCATCTCGTTTTATCCTAGTATTAGAATTATATTTTTCTAAAACAAAAGTAAAATTAAAGAAATGTGGGTAAAAAGAAAGAACAAAAATAAATTGAATTTAAAAAAAGAGTTGACTTTACCATGATTTTATGGCGAGTGTATTAGAACTAGACACGCCATAATCACAGTATTTGAAAATAATCGAAAAAAACAGTTACTTACCAATCACATCAAGTTTAACATCCAAGGCATATGATTTAATCAAACATTGATAATTGCTTGGATAAGAATTTTTTACATTGTGCAAACAAAGACGGTTGCTTTCACATGAAAATTCGATTTGGGTCGAGATGCCAGCTTCATCGCTGTTTAATCCATTGCTGGACAATTGCAAAGGATTGGGTACTCGTCGAGTATTATTGCTGCAAAAAGGAATAACTCTATTTCCGTTTAGCTGTGCTATCCATGAAATGGTTACTCTTGGAGGCAACTGCTGCTCTTGATTGGAAAAGGAACCGACTGACTCTTGGTACAGTCTCGCAAAAGTTCCTCGGTCTATTGGACAAGTAAAGCACACTTTCTCGCCATTCAAAACACTAAACTTATTTCTTGTATTCAAAAGCGAATTTTGGTACAAATTTTCCCAAAAATCTTTGTCTGAATCTAATGATGTCGTTGGTTCATAAGACAAACATGTGGTCGCTTTTAAAATTGATAGAGCGACTAAAATACAAAATACTAGACGTGGTCTCATTTTATTTTTTTATTTATAAAAGAGTGGCTGCTTTTATTTGTGAGGTATTATGGGGTATCGCTGTTTTATTTGAGCTTTAATTATCTAACCCATTCAATTCATATCTTTTTTTTTATCTAAATATTTTTAAGTGCTAATTTAAGTGTCTTTTTAATTTAAAAACTTAAAAAAAAAAAAAAAAGTAAAATTTATTTTCAACTGTTAATATAAATAAAAAAGATAGAAAAAGAGAGATTTTCCCAATTTTTGGGACCATTTTTGAGTTTCAATTTGGAAAAAAAATAGATTTTTGTCTAAAATAAATTCTATTCTAATTTTAGATAATTTTTTTAAAATCTTGTTCTTACGTTTATCCATAAAATATGATCCATGTGTTTATTAAGCACTAAAAGCCATTTTGTAATTAAAGCTCTTTTATTCGCATTCCGGCTTAAATTTCCTCAATCTAATAGAATAAATATTCCATCGACGTCCTTAGGCGCTAATTTAATTAGATTCATTGTGAATAAATCTTAATTTTCATCGAACTATATTTAGATTTAAGCACGCTCTTTATTCTCCTAACAATTGTCAGGTAATTGGTTTATTTAGTTTTAAATAGCTAGCGGAAAACCAATACTAGATTGGTTTATTTTACCTGATAAGATAATAAGGATCCGGTCGAAATATTCATTAATTCAAAAAGATTTTTTCAACATAGAAAAACATGTTTTCGTTCATCCATTCATTCATCTATTGTTGATATTTAACTGTTAGGTCAAGAAAGGTTTATTTTTGTTTTTTGAGCGCATAATTTTTTTTCCTCGTGCATCTATGCGCTTTGCACAAATGCACAAATTGATTGTTTTCAATTGAAAACTAGTCTTCTATGTCCAAAAAATAATTTAAGTATTTTATAATAATCTCTTAGAATTGGTTTTTATCAGAAATGGAAAAAATGAGCCTTCCTCGTCACAAAACTGCTTTAAAAAAATATAAATAAAATTTTATTATAGAAAATTTTTTAATTTATTTCATATCAGAATCTTATTTTAGATGTCGTTTATATTTTTTTTTGAATGGCGCCCTAAACTTGTCAAAAAACTTGGTCCTGGTGCCTCAAAAAAATTGAATATTCAAGGCCCAAGATAACAAAGATGAAATCTATTATCTGAAAGCCATAAAGGGCTGACATTTTTAATTTTGATGTGATAGAAAGTCGAAAACTTTTTTATTTTGAGGCACCAAAACCAAGTTTTTTGACAAGTGAGCCTAAAAAAATACTTTAACTTTTTTTTCTGAAAAAAAAAAAAATTAAATTCTTTTATAAAATAAAGATTCGGGCACTTTTAATTAATTAAAAATTGAAATTTGAGTTTAAAGATAAAGTAAATTTTGAATTAAATTTTAGTCCGTATCCTGAAATATCTTAAAGCAATAGTTTCTAAGATAATAACGAGAAAAGAAGTTGAGTAATCGCTCTCTTTTCTTGCTACTTTCCAAAATTAAAAAGATTTCATTTTGCATCAAATAACAAAAGTGATTATAAAAAAAATAAAATATCAACTTGAAAAATATTTAAATTTGTTGATATTTTACGTAATCATTGATAAACAATCTTTAAGAAATATTCATTAATATTTTCCTCAAGACATTAATAGCAACAGAACATAAAGATCACGTCACGGACCCTTAATGAAACGGCTTTTCTTTTTTCAAATTAAATTAAATTAAAATAAAATAAATCCGAGATTAACACAACTTAATAATGAACAAAAAAAATCATATAATTTTAGCATTATAAATTTTATTCCATCTGGGAAAAAATGAACTATCTTTTCAAAAATTGCGCAATATAAAATTAAAATCAATTTTATTTTGTTACCAAACTTTTGTTGAAATGTGCCAAAATAATTTAGCTCATTGAACTAATTAATCAAATGACTTGGTTCTTTAAACGCTTAATAATTACGTTTATTCGATTCGGATCTCCTAATTCAGCATATGTTCTCGATCAATTTTTTTTAAAAACAATCTGATAATATTATTAAGTCTTAATTAGTTATTTATATTTGCTAAGATTAAAAAAACAAAATTTGCGCAAGCCTGCATGCGAGTCAACTCGGCTAGTTAACCTAGAAATTAAACGATTTAGAAACATTAATTGGACTGGACAAAGCTTTAATTAGAGTCTAGTCATCAGTTTATTGAATGGAAAATATCCGCTTGACCAAGGTGAACCGGATTTGATCTCGACAAAAAAAAAAAACTCGTATCCAGTAGTTGATTAAATCGAATGTTCTGGACGCATCGGTAAATACTTCAAATTTAAATAACACTTAAGGTTTAGATTATCTACAAATAAAGAAAAGTCTTAGTCTATTATTTGACCTCTATTTTGAAATGATTATGATGAATAATAATTTGAAATTTTAGACTGAAAGCAAGCAAAACATAAAATACAAAACGAGCACAACAAGAGAAAAAAAACAACAAAGCAGTTTTAAAAAAAAAAACGAATTTAACTTAATTTAAATTAAATAGTTGTATTTTAAAAAAATAGAGAGAATACAATATTTTTTATCATGATCTAGTTAGTTCTCATTATTTTTTTTTCATATTAAATAACTACACTGAGACCTAATAGCGGTCCGGAAATTGATAACCAAATTTTTAATTAAAATTGAAACCCAAATTTAAATTGAGTGTAAAATATTTTAATTTTTGATAGTACTTGAAGCTAACGTTAAAAATGACTATCACGTATTTAATTTTCAAAAGCCCCTTTTCAAAAAAAAAAAAAAAAGAAAAAATTTTTTTAGTCGCTTTACACTTTTTATTTTTTGTTAAAAGCCTAAATTTGAATTATAATCTAATAACAAATATTTGAAAATTTTATCAAAATTTGCCAAATTCACCTTTTTTTTTAAATATCCAAAAATTGTCATACAAAGCTTTAATCTTTATGTTGTGTGCTAAATAAACGAATTTTGCCAAGTCTAATTCGCGATTTAGCTCGCTTTAGTGACAATAAATTTTATATGCTAAAATTTAGCTTAATCTTAATCTATTTTAAATTATCTGAAATCTCGAATTGTTTACTTAGTCTAAAAAACAAGTATGCTCTTTGTTAAGATAAATGTTGCTTTTACCTCAAAGGTTCATCATCTAATGTGCTTATTAGAATCTTAATTTAGAATGCCTAAAGATGTTTTAATTCTACATTTAACTTATCAAATATTATCATAACCTTTTGACAGCATTTGTTTTACTTTAGCCACGAGATCTACAACAACACAAATCTGTGCATTGCTCAATAAAATTTTTGAGGCAAATACGAGATTTTTAATTTAATAATTTAAGGTAAAATTAATTGAATTTTTTTTTAATGACATTAATTCGATTAAATTTTGACATGTAAATTTTCCAAGTGATAATTTAATTGGAAATATTCACCCAAAAATTCTAGAACAAAGACTACTTGAATGACCCAATAATTATACTCATAAATCAAATAAAGCTGAAAAATAACCAGCAACTGCGCACTCTCATCGTGTTGCTACAATTTGTAGATGGTTTATGACCCATTGTCATAAACCTCAAATAATTTTTACGCATTTTTAATTTTTAATTTTCTCTTAGACAAAAACTGTTGAACTAAAAATCAAACTTTTATTCAATAATAATCAATTAAAATATATATTTTTTCATCGACAAACAAAGTGTCAACAAAAAATTAATTCAAGTTATGAATGGAATATGTTCAACTTTATCTAATGGCTTTAAGCTAGTTGAATAATGAAAAACTGCTTTTAAAAACTAATAATAATTTAACTCATAAAATAGTATCCATTTGAATTTTTTTTTCTCTTTTTTAGACATAATTATTCTATTATGCTTGATACAAATAATTTAAATTAATAAATTTTTAATAGTTCAGTAAGAGTTTGTATTAAAATAGTGAAATTTGAAAAGTAAAATCAGTAAAAAATATTTTTTTAATAAAAAAAAATCAAGAAAAAACAATTAGTCATTTGTCTTGAATTTAAAAAACTTGCTTTAAAATCTAGAATTATCATTCGAGTGAAGGAAAAAAATTATTTGATCTATTAATATTTGACTTGGCTCGTGTTAGGTATGCTTTATTAGCCTAAAACCTATAAAATAAAACCAAAAAAATTTAATAAAGTTTTTATTAAAATTTTTTTTTTTATTTCATCAAATAAATAAAGCCTGGAGTTATTTGTTCTTGACGCTTGACATTTTAACTAGCAACCTTTCTAGAAGCCATTTTGAAATGATAAATTAAATTTTTATTTTTATTTTAGGCTTTGAGTTTTCAAATAAAACTAAATTTAAGCAAGTACATCAATCATTTTGTTTTAGTTTACAAATCCACTTGAAAAAATGATTTTGAAAACTCATAAAAATATAAATTAACGTTATGCAGACTAGCTAAAAAATTCAAAATTTCTTTCTAAGACAATCTTCTCTTAAAGCTATTGACTCAACTTGACTAAGTAAAATTACAAACAAATCAAAATGTTTAAGTATTTATTTGTACAGATTTGAGTAAATTTGAATACAAATTTTTTCAAAGATTATATATCTTAATAATTCAGCGTTTATTTATTTTTATTAGCCAAATAATCTTTGGTCTCAAAATATTCACCATGACGTTGAAATACTTTAGATTAGACCGTTTAATCCAGATTAACCTTTTAGTCTTATTGAACTAATTTTTGCTCATAATCACATATTTGATTAAGCGTAAACTTTATGATCGATCAAAATTTTGCTTCATATACACCGATAAATTAGTTCCGTAAGTAATTTTTTATTTTATTAAAAAAAAAATTGTAAAAGCGTTTTGCTGAAAAATAAGCTACAATAAAACAGAAACAAATAAGCGTAGACTTCTTATACGGAAATTTTCAAAAATTGTTTGTATAAGCGTGGGAAAAATGGCGTTTATTAAAGATATAAATAGCCTTAGGTGCTAAATTATCCTGCCCGATTATTAAAAAAAAAAGAACCGGAATCAAAAACGCTGAATAATTAAACTTTGATTGGAATTTTTCATTGATTTTCAACTTAGCTAAAGCAAACATTGCTCAGGCTTATTTTATCAATAAACAATTTTATACGATTCATTTAAAAATTCTTTTTTAAAACCCAAACACGCACATGCTTTAATTAAACTGATATTATCAAAAGATACACTGATGAAAAAGCCTTAGAAAAATTAGATTTAATCTTGAGAATATTTGCCTACTACCGGTTTTATAATTAAATCAACCGTAAATCATAGTTGATAGATTTATTTTCAAAATTCATAAAAGCCTTTAATAATAATTTAAGGTTTTGGTAATTTAAAACTCAAAATTTCGGAATTTTTATCTAAGATTTGAATTCGATGTCCTAAAAAAAAACTTCAAATTTATTGACTTTTAACTTGTGGGATAAAAATTTTAACTATTTTCTTTTATATTTTGTGATGAGTAAAATTACTTCTGATGGATACTGGCTTAGGTTTAATAATTAAATTTATGACTAATTCTTATTTTAAAAAATCCTCTTTAATTCACATATATTCTTAATAAATTCTAATTTCGCACAAAAATCATTATACCAAATACTTTAAAATACTTAAAATTGATCAATTGTTTTAATTTTTTTTTTTAATTAAGGAGAAAATAAAATTATATTTTATTAATTTAAATTTTTTTAATTAAATGACTGCTAGTAGTCCTTTAATTTAATTTAACTCGAAAAAAAGGCAAAGTAAAATTTTTGTTCAAATTTCATTTTTCAAATTTGATCAAAAAAATTTTAAATGCGCAATTTAAATACATCGCAGTTTTTTAATATTTATAAATTTTCAAATAGTTTTTTTAAACTTTTGAAATTAGATTTTAATATTTAAAAATTGAATTAAAATTTAATTGCGCATTTTAGATTTTTTGATCTCAATTTGAAAAATCAAATTTGATTTAACTGTGCTGACAAAAAAAGAGTAGACTAATATATGTTCCAAATTGGCGAGGTACACTGCCAAACTGTATTTTTATGAACAAAAAATTAAATAAGTCGAATAAATGTTATCACATCTAAAACTACTTAAAAAAAGATAAGTATTTAAAACTTGTTTGCTTTTTATTTATGCATACGTTAGACACAACACTTATTTAATCATAAGACTTTTTCAATTTTTTCTTACTTACATTTTATTATCTCGTTCATTTTAATCTGATGCTCATTGTTAAGATTTTTAGACTATTTAACATTTTTTAACTAAATTTAATTAAATTTTTCTGCTTTTAAATTTTTTAAACAATAAAAATTTTGATTTTTCAATAGAAAATTTGATCTGACAAAATTCTTGAATTAATGGATTTTAAAGTTAAATAGAAAAACTCAAAAATTAAAAGAGCTTTACAGAGCCCAATTTAAATATTAATGGTATATTAAAATTAGATGAATCAGCGTTATAGTATTTAAAATTTTTGAAACAAAGACTAATCAAAAAATAGTAGAAAAATGTAGCTTCTATCTTTTATATCTTGAAAAGCAAGCAATTATCTTTGGCTCCAGAGCAATAAAACTTAAACTGTAGATTAATACTTAACTATTTAGAACTTTATTTGTAACTATTTGGCCTAGAAAACCTAATTTCCTTCAAAAGCTTTATCTAAAGAAATATTTTATGTTTCTATTTTTTTTCAACAAGAATGGCTGCGATATTTTTTTATCATTATGAAAATACTTATTTTAATTATAAGTTGTACTAAAATTAGAAAAATTCTTAACGATAAAACGATCGGGAACTGAAAACAAAAAGTTTGCTTGAATGGCTTTATTGAATTGAATTAACTGTGAATTAGAAACGTGACGCTCTATCTAATTCACGCTTTTTTGTATCAATTCTTATATCGAATTACAACTAAAATAGCTAGAAAAGGAAACGAGTGAGAATTTCTCACTTAGGCTTCTTTTGTTCTCAAGTTGATCGACCTACGGGATGCTCAGAACAAGTGATAAATTAGATTTGGATTTATTAGTTTAAAATCTAAAGAAAACTATTTTAAAATCTTTTGTTATGCTGAAATTAGTTCAAATAAATTAAAAAAATATTTGATTTATTAGTTTTTTATTTATTTTAAATGTTTAAATGACTTATTCTTTTTCTATGACAATTTTTATTTTACACGCTGAATAACTTAAGACAATAAAGTTTTTTTATTTAATTAAAAAATGATTTTGAAATTAAATATTGAACAAATATTGAATTAATGACCTTAAAAAGTCTTTTTTTTTCAATCGTTTTACCGAAATTTTACTTTTAAATTATTTTTTAATTTAATACTAGGATAAAGCTTTCAATTAGCAGCAATAGTAAACAAATGACCTTAATCGAATTTATCTTTTCCTAAGTAATTATGCCTTTAGGCCTAATAAAACGATCTCCAAGCATTTCAAATTCCAGGCGAATCTAAAGCCTACTTCCTCAATCAAAAATAACACTGCTAGCCTTTTTTTTCAAGACTTGAAAATAAATCTAATTAAATAAATAAAAATATTATAATAATTGTTTTCAAACTTCATTAAATTGTAATTATATTAATACTGGAAAAAAATATTTTCTAAACAAGTGTTTCTATCCTTATGACAAAGTGATGAGAGTAGATAACTTTTTGAGTTTGAAAATTGCATAAGTTTCGAAATACAATGAAATAAATCATTATTTTTTTCAAAAAAAGATATCTTGATTTTGATAAAATAATGCACACAAATCCCAATTTATTAAAGCATTGCTTTTGGGTTGTTTTAATTATTTTATAATTGTTTGCCTTGGCCCTGAAAAAAAAAACAATAAAACTCTAAAGCAAAAAAGTTTCCATAATTATAACCTCTCGTTTAACTAAACTAAACTAATTATATCTATATGTTCTAAAATTTATCCGAACTTTATTCGTTTATCATTATACAACAACAAATTTTCGAGCTTTAATTTAGATGAATTAATTGTCTAGTTTTTCCAATAAATCGATTTGTTAAATAGTCTAAATAATAAAGCATTGACTCTATTTCTTTTGTTTTAAAGTCACAATTCGTTAAATTGTCCATGAAAAATTTAAGAAGAAAAGAAAAGACCACAAGTCTTCGAACCATTCCATTTTAAATTTTGAAATATATTCCTATCCGAAAAAGAAAAATAGAAAATTTTATCACGATTAAATTGGTATTTTGTTTTTAATTTTTGATCTTAAATATTAGATTTCCTTCCAGAAATTTAAAGACTAAAATTAAACTAAAGGAAACGTCTAAAAGCTTTTTAGACTAAGAAATTTTTTTAAATCTAATTTTATAAAGGCAAAAATTAAATGATCCAAAATTTAGAAGCTAAATTTTAACACTAAACAAATTAGAAATTTGAAGTCTTAGATAATTATGTGAACTTGTAAGGCTAGATTAATATTTTTGATTAGGGAATTTTAATCACAGTAAACGCCTCTTGAGTTAAAAATTAGCTTGATATTGGCTTGCAATTTCGGAATATTTTCGAAAAATTTCTCTTATTAATTTAAGATAAATCAAATATTATTCTAAATTCAAATTACAATAGAATAAATATCAAATTTTTGATAATTTTTGTACTCTATAGAGAAAACAATAAATCTCTAACAACTAAAAGCTAAGAAAAATAAATTTAACTTGAATTAAAAATAGTTTTTAAAAATATTCTTAGCTCAAATGTCCTAAAAAAATTCAATTCGACTGTAAACACAAACTTGTTTCAAGCAAATAGTTCATAAATTTCCGAATTAAAACTCCGGGAGCTTGTTTATCCAATTTAAATTTGATTTAATTACATATCAGCTGGACATAATGTTTATTGTTTAAAATTTTTCATTTTAATAAATAAACACCTCAAATTTGTTCTATACTTAAAACATCTTTAATTAAAATTCTAATTAACCTAGTCGAAATTTGTTTTTTTTTTAAACTTAGAAAATTTGATAATAAATAAATCTTAAATAAAGTATCCCGCTAATCTTAAAACAAACAATTTGAAATTTAATGACTTGAAATTCACATTCATTTCATTTCAAAGCTTGAACTAGGCTTTCGAATTCAACTAAATTGAATTCCGTATTTTCCAATAATTATCAAAATTTCTTTATCAATACAATTAATTAATTCCTTTGAATAGATTTTGTTTTTTGTCTCTAAATAAATACAGTTTGTCATAATCTAATTTTTATCATCTATATTTTTAATTTTTTCATGATTCCAAATACCCCTGCAACATCCGCACAATAATTAAATAGAAATAAATCCCGGAATTGTGTTTATCTAAAAGATCAAAAATTAAGATAAAGGTACACAAATAAATTAAAAACGAAAAATTCTCAGACTTGGTCTTGATAACAATGGCCCTAAATAATGAGCTGCATTAAAACAAAGAACAAAATCAAAATTTTTCCAATCGAAGTTAGAAAATAAAATTTTTAGAAACAATTCTATTGATATAAATATATGTTTGGTCGGATTTTATCATTTATCTACTATAAATTAATTGCCTTAAAAACAATCAATCTAAAAATTCACTTATTCGATTATTTATTTTTGAAAGACAGATTGAATTTATACGATTTTGTTCTAACTGAATAAACTCTTTATCCCTAAAAAGACTTGTTGGTCGAAAAATTAATCGATCCAAATGAAAGATGGTAATTTAAATATATTTGAGTTTTATTATGATAACAAGCTCATTTGGCTCTAGAAACAATTCAAATTTTAAAGTTTATTTTTAAGTCAATAGTAGAAGTTTTGCTTTGCCAGTTGAATTTCTCAAATAAAATATCACTTAATTTAAAACAAATAAATTGTATTTGAGACCTTGAGAACCTCATTTAAAACTAAACTTAAGTTGAAAGTTTTCGAGATATTTTTGATACAAAACTTTCCTTCAAGATTTAAAACCTTAGCCAAATTTAGCTGTATCTGAACTAATTATTTTTTTATTAGGATTTAAAGATCATTAATAATTTTAAATTCTAATTTCAGCTGAAAATTTATTCACAATAGAAATAGTTCATATTTATTTTTCCATTTATTTTGAATGAGAAAAATACAAAGCGTTTAAAATATGTTTGATTCTAATTTTAAGAACTCATTTAAGTTATTAGAACGAATTGCTAATAAAAAAAAAACTAATATAATGTTGTTTACAAAAAAAATATTTTTTTAAACTTTCTTTCAAAGTTTTAATCTTAAAATAGATTTTAAAGTCAACAATTCTAAAAATCATAAATTTAGATTTAAACTTAATTAATTGAATTAATTAAGAAAAAATGAAAAATAATCAATTTTTTTCTAAATTTGTATCGAATAGGAAAAAAAAAAAAACAAACAAATTTTTCATTGCATAACTTTTTTCTTTTATCTGTGAAATATAATTTTCTTTTGATTCAATTTTGTATGCATAAAATCTTAAACATATGGGATTTGTTTAATAAACTACATTCTTAAATAGCTTTAAATTTAACTAGAATCAATTTTTTTTTCTATTTCCTAATCCAAAAATTTTGAATTAACAAATTGAATATTTTAAAAAATAGAACTTTCTTCTGGTTAACTTTGGCCACTCGAATGTCATCAGTATCTTGAAAAACAAACACAACAACTGATTCTCTTTAGACCAGAAGAAAATTTAATTTTATAACCTGATTAAAAAAGCTAACACAATTTAAAAAAAATTATATCTAAGATTTCTTGGCGTGCTTGAAATCTATGAGTTTTGCCTTCTTCTTTAAAATAATTTTTTCTTTGTTATTAATTGAATTTATGTCATGATAAAATTGTCCTTTATGATAATTATCTATTCTATTAATTCCAGTTCAGCTAATACAAAAAAAATTAAAGTAACAAAATTCGTTTTGATATTGAGACTAATTTGATGAGACATCGTGCAAAAATTAACAATGGGTGATGCGCCAAGCTTTATAAATTTAAATATTAAATTGTTGTATATCTAGAAAAATCAAATTTAAAAGTTATTATTAGGGTTTTTATTTATGAGTTGGCTGAAAATTCGATTTGTATTCATTAGATGCAATCGTTGTTGTTTTTTTTTGTATTTAATTAATTCGTTATAGATTAAATTAGATAAACTATGAACAAATATTGGAATACACCAAGAGTATTGTGAATAAACATTGTACAAGATTTGTTTACCTTTATTAAATATTTTTGAATCGATTATTAAAACTAAGGCTAGCAATATTTAAGAAGCGAATCTTGAATTTAAATCTCGCTATCTAGCTTAATTAAGTATTGATGCATCACTTTGGGCTAGAATCTGTATTTAAATTCATCATTATTAAATTAAGATCGCTTTGAAGCGATCAACAGTTTCGATAGGTCTAGCTTTTGATGATTCGGCCTGTGTTCTCTAAATTATCAGTTAAAAATTTTGCCCCAATTTTATCATTAAGTTCAATTTAGCGTAGAACATCATTGAAATTAAGAAATCAATCAAACTGCAGACCTGAATAAATCAAAAGAAAAAAAAATTCCGAAAACTCTTTAGTTTTATAAGACTTTATTGAACAAAAAAAAACTAAATTATGGCCAAATAAAAAACAAAATTGGCTAAAATTTTTGAAACTAAAATTGAAACTAGAAATTATTTTAATATTCAAAATAAATACATAAATTTTTTGTTACAATTATTTCATTTGAATAATAAATAAAATCAAAATTCAAATTAAAAATCATTTAGTAATAAAATTTATAAAAAAAATTTAAAATGAGATATTAATTAAGCTTTTTGTTAGCAAAAAAAAAATTTCTTCAGTCACCACATGCCATCGACTGCTAAATTAAATGGTATTAATATGCTGCTATTTGCTTTTTAGCCGATTTAGATTCTAATAAGATTAAAGAAAGAATGGTTACGTAATTTTTATTTAAAGCATTTATATTTGTATTGTTGTGAATAGCCTAGAAAAAACTTTAAATTTTGAAAGTAACAGAGAGAAAAAAAAAAGATGACTTGAGGTTTTTATAATTGCATGTTTTATAAAATATAAAAAATAAAATCAATCTTATTGATTTAAGATTTAAATAAAAAAATTTGACTTAATGCACCTTGGAATTAAGCTAACTTATAATAATTCCATTAGTAATTTGTTTCTCTCTAGGAACAAAAATTGAAATCTTGACAAATCATTAACAAAAATAAAGGTAAATCTAAGTAAATAACATTAAAAAATAAAATTGCTCTTTAACTAAATATTGAAAATCAATTTCCATTTTAATTATAATAAAAAAAAAGTCATTACTACTTAAATAGCAAAAATCAACTTCCTAAATTAAAAAGATTGGACATAAATTAATTTTCGTTTTCCTAATTCAATAGTAATATCACTCAAGAGATTCCAACTTAAAAATTAATTTATACTGCAATTTATTTTCGAATCAACGAAAATCTAGGCACTTAAATCATTTTAGAGACAAATTATTGCTGCATATTAATATAATCACATTTATCTATGTTTGATTTGAAATCTGATAGTTAAAATATTTAAATTGCACTCAAATTGCAATCAGCAAACATATATATGGTCTAAAAACAACTGACTTTACAATGAGTGCTTAATTAAGTTAGAGCACTGGTCCATTTGGTCAAAAGTAAATGATTCGAAAATTTATTTCGTGTCTTTAGTTAGGCTCACTCGAGCCGACCGATTGGGCCTAAATTAAAACAAAATTAAGTCTCCTAATGATAGAATGTGTTTTTAAGAGAGATTTAGAAGTTGTTAATTTATTATTTGGCCAAAAAAGTGGATAACAGAATCATTAAAAGCAAATTGGCCTTTTGAATATAAAACAATTGATTTGAGTTCTAAATCGGGCCATCATCACGCACTTAATTCAATTTTGTCAAACTATTTAGAGGCGTCGTGCAGTTAAGAAAAATTTCTCTTCCGTTTCAAATCCTAAGCGAGAAGTATGCCTAGTGATTTAATAAGCTTGTAGGGTTTTGTTTAAACGGGAACTTGACTTAAAAAATCGAGTCACCGTCTTTGTTGAGGTTTTAGTTGCCTGGAAATAGTTTTTTAATTTCTTTAGAATAAATTAACACAAGACGAATAATTCTTTTTTGTATTTCAGACAAGAAATTTTAATATTAACTCATTTAAAATACTTAACTTGAACAAATAAATAAATCATCAAAAGAGGCTATTTATTTGAATTGAAAAAGTTGAAAAATATTTAGCCCCGTCAAATCAGATGAATTTTGATTTAGTAATTTTTAAATAAAATAAAAAATTTAATTTCGTTTTGTTGGCACTTTTGGTTTTTTATAGAGTTTCTTGACAAATTTTTAAACAAAGCTTTCTTTAAGAATGTCGAAGATTTTGACGGATTGAGTGAATTTATTTTGGTCAATTAGCTGCAAATTGAATTAAGATTTTTAGGTCTGCTTTTTTGATGCTTGTTTTCTTTTTCTAATTTGAAACTTTGGCCAAACCTGTCAAAATTACGAAGTCTTATATATATCTTATTAAAATATTGTTTTTTGTTCTAAAAATAATAGACAACATAAGAAATAAAGCCAAAAAAAAATTATTAAAAAAAGTGTCTTTTAAAATTGACTGCAGAACCGGTTTAAATAACTCATAATTTTTATTAGTTCATGTTTATTTTTTCAATTAGAACAAAAAAAAAATAGATTATCTCTTTAAAATGAACAAAAAATAGATTTATCGAATATTGCTAGTATCTAACTGTGTCTAATTATATTTGTAAATGAATATTTTTCACAAATAAGTTTTAATTTTTATCAAATATTGACTTATTTGAATAATTTTTTAATAGTATGCAATTAAATTATTAGCCAAAAAACTATCCATTTTTAGTTTTAGTCTAGAATTTTAGTTATCCGAACATATTAAATATGTGTTTAAAGCTGAATTTAGACAAATATAAAAATTTGATTAAATTTAAATCAATTAAAATACTTGAAAATTTTTCATATTAATAAAAAGTGTTAAGCTTTAAAAGCTTTAGGTTTTAATAATTTCTTTTTCTCAAGATTGTTGAAAACTTAGTAAAATACTATGCTAATCTTAGCGTTACATCATTCATTAAAATTTTATCAACAGAATGAATTTAAAAACAGTAATTGAGATATCTTTTGAAACACTACTAGAACAATATCTAAATCTTATAATGTAGCAAAGATTATCTCTTTAGAGGCTTATTCTTTAAAAATTTTATTTAGATATATTTTATTTTTTAAGTTCTTAAGTAGATTAAAGAAAATTGAAAATCAAATATTTGACTATATATTAATTTTAAATTGTTACACATTTTAATCAGGTATTTTCTTGAATTATCTAAATCAAAATATCATTCAAAAATAAAAAATTCAACTGGCTAACACTTTATAGAATAAAAAACTCTAAAAGAAGTATTTAAATTTGATTTTTTATAAAAAAATGAATTAATTATCAAGTTATTTTCTTTGTTGATAAATAATCTAATAAAAAATAAATTTAAATAAAATTAACTTGATCAATTATTTAAAATCAGTTTTTATTTTTATGAATCTTATTGAAATTCAAATGATAATTAAATGCTTCTTGAGTGTAAATGATATTTTCAATCTTTAAGGAATTTAACTTGAGCTCGAAACAATTATTACTTTTATTAAATCTTTTAAAAAATTGAATCTATTTTTTATCATGGCAATAATATAAAATAATTTTTGATTTCAAAAAAGTAAAATTCATTAGTTAATTAAAAACATGTGAATATTTTTGGCTCATATTTATTGCTTAAAACTTGGAAAATTTATAAATCTCTCAAATAACCAAATTAATAAATAAATTTTAAAAATTTGAGATAATATTTGATAATAAAAATTAATGATAAAATTTTTTCAAAATTGACTAACAGAAGCTGATCATTGATTTCAAAGAAATTGAGTGAAAATAAGTATACGGATAGATTTAAAAATAAAAAGTAAAAAAATTGATAAAATTATCAAACAATTGTTGTTAAGTGATATAATTAAATCTACTCATCATCTGGCGGTTCGTATCGATTCAATCTTCTTCTCAAATCTTTAATTTGTTCATTCTTTCTATCCAACATTTGCTTCATATTTTTATAAGCATTTGTTTGATTGAATTTTTTTTCCAGTTCCTATTTTAAAATTTATTTTTCAATTAGCTTTATGCAATTTTTTTTTAATAAAAGATACTTTTTCCGCCATCCTCAATTGTTCCTGTATTTCAAGATATCTATGCTTGATTGAAATCATTTCGTTTTCAATCGATTTTTGAGTTTCCTTGCTTGTATCATTTGACTAAAAATAAAAAATTGATCAAAAAAAGTGTATATTTAACCATTTTAATTACCCTTTGTAGCTCACTTCTCAATTGATTCATTTTATCCTCCAAATCTCTAACTTCATCATCATCTTTCTTAAAAATATTTTAATTTAATATGAATATTAAAATTAACTACCAACTTTTAATAATAAAAAAATAAATATCTTACATATCTACTTGAATATTTTTTCGGATTATCACGAGATGAAGATCTAGCTTCGCTAAACTCAATTAATTTTTCCTCCATATACTTAAGTTTTTCTTTTAGAGCATGATTTTCAGACTGCAATGAGCTAATTTTCTAAAAATTATAAAATTTATCCAAAAGTAAAAAAATCAAAGAACTCCTAAATACTTGTTTTAAAAGCATAGTGCCACCTGTGTCATTTAATGGTTCTAATTTCGGGGCTTGGTAATTCGATTTTTTACCAGCGAACATCTCTTCTTCAAACATTCTAACTTTGTCCAAGAGTTCTTTATTTTCAAGTTCTGAAATATCTGCCTGGAGCTTTAGGTGCCAATTTTCTGCCTGTATAAATAACTGACGCAATAAAAGAATATAAGTATGAGCTTGATGGCTCAGCTCGCGGTCTATCTCTTCATGGGCAATATCCCAAAGCTCTTCGAGAATATCATGAACTTCATCTACAGTAAGAGTTGTTTCATTTTTTAGGCGGTGATTTTCAACATCTTTGTATGCCGCTCGAATGGAACGCAAGCTAAGACCTCTTTGAGCGCGAGAAAATCTAATGAAATTTACTATGCTCGCTTCATGATAGTCCTTTAAGTCCATCTTAAATTCAATAAAAAGCTTTATAATAAATAATAATAATATTTAAATGGATTTCATTCCATTTTTTGTTTTAATAAATTAATAAATTAAAATAAATTAAATTTTATTTTAGCGATTTAAAAAAAATGACATAATTAAAGTATTAAAAAAAAATTTAATCTAAAGTAAATATTCTCGATGCTATGTCATTTACTAGCCAATCGATACCTTCAACTAGATTTTCACCCGTAACAGCACTACAGCCTTGAATTTGCCAATGGTGCGTTGTTATATTGTCGAGATCTAAAAGCTTTGATATTATTAAATAAAAATCAATTCAATTTTATTTTTAATTTACTTGACGTATCTCTTCTGATGATAAAGAACCAGAAATATCTTGTTTATTAGCGAAAACCAAAAGTGTTGCACCAGCTAATCTCTTAATTAGTTGATAAATTTAAAAAAAATATTGTAATTTTGTTGAAATTACTTCTTCCATCAAGAGAGAATGAAGCTCATGTTTACAATCAGCCATTCTTAATTTGTCGGCACTATCTACTACCCAGACTAAACCATCTGTAGACTCGAAATAATTTCTCCAATATGATCTTAGAGATTTTTGTCCACCAACATCCCATACATTGAGTTTAAAGCTGAAAAAATATTACACATACAGGGATTTTGTTTAATATTTTACTTTTTGTGCTCCAATGTTTTGATATTAAATCCTAAAGTAGGGGATATTGTATTTATGTCTTCTCCATTGAATTTTTTGAGAATGGTTGTTTTTCCAGCATTATCTAAGCCTCTTTGGAAGAAAAAAAAAGTGAACAAAAAAAATTTTGGATAAATGATATTTTTCGAATTTTTTTCTAAGATCAAAAATTATAATATTTGTTTCCATTGACAACTAAAATTTTTAATAAGACCTAAAATTATTAATTAATTAGATTCTTACAGCATCAAAATTCTCATTTCCTTTTCTTCTTGTTTCATTTTTTTTAAAATTGTCAACAAGCCCATCTTTTATTGATCAAGTTAAAATTTTAAAATATTATTCTCAAAAATTAAATTTAAAAAAAAAATAATCAAATATTTAATATTTATTTATATTGGTAAAATTATAATTATTTTGATGTCAGAATCTTCTCAACATTCAAGCTGTATTTTTAGTTTTTAGTTTTTTTAATTAAATCTTATTAGAATTTTTTATATGAAAACATTTCAATAATTTCAAATTACGTTAGTCGTTCATTATTTTTATTCATCTTAGTTAATTTTAAATTAACGCTGATTATATAATAAAAAAATATTGTAAAATTGTTTTAACAATTTTTTCTTCCAAAATGATTAGAAAACAATTTATTAAAATCATTTATTGTTTTTATTATGTTGATCCAAAAAGACCAAATTTTTCGATTCAAAATTTAGAAATTGTACGCAAATATTATTTAATAAATAGTTTATTTTTTTGATTAAATAATTATTTAGAAAAATTGATGAAAATCCTAGAAAGAGAATTTTTCAAATTTAAACATCACAGGAAATTTGTCTTCTTTTAAAAACTCAAAACTATGGGAACTTTCAATTTTTGACAATTGTTTAAAACGTTCTGCCAACCACTTGTTTTTAATTACAGCTGATTTTAGACTATCACACCTAAACCTGGCATCAAAATTAGTATGCACTGCACGGCCCATTCCTTCCAATACAATCAAATCAACATTATAAAAACTAATAGCTTTGGCTAAATCAATGTTAATTCTAGACAAATCCAAACAAGGACTTGCCGATCCGTTCTCAAACAGAATTAAATTTTCACTTTTATAAAAAGCTTCATTTAAAACATCACTTATTCGGCAAGCTTTTTTAATTACCAAAACTAGTTCTTGAAAAGTAACGTCATTTATTGCAGCCTTTGAATTAGCACAAAGCATAATTTTTATTTCAGTATTCTTTAATAATTCAACAACCATTGGAAGAACACCTAAGATCAAATCAAATCCACTATTGTCCACAAATAAACACACACATTTATATTTATTTGATTTTATTCTTTCTACCAATTCCGAAAATGCATCTGTTTTATGAAAAGTATCATCGATAGATCTCAAGGCTTGAGTGAATTTTTCTAAATGGCCTTTTTTTTGTTTTTCTATAAAAGATTGAGCACCGTAATCATAAACATTGCCTGCTAGAAATCCACGAAACAATTCAAGCCATCTTTGTTCAAAATTTTGAATATTCTCAATATAGGCAAGTCTGTCTTCTAGAAGTTCCAGGCCTTGTTTATTCTCTTCCCTCTTTTCTCTTGAATAAACATCAAAAAATTGAAATTCGGCCATGCAATGTTCCCTAAGGTCTAATAAACTACGTACTGTTAGCCTTCCGAATGAAAATGGAGATTTTTTTAACTCGTTTAGTTTGTTTAAATAAGATTTTTTGAACTCTCCTGCTCTTTTTAGCGTTGGCTCATCATTTTCATTCGCATAACTCTTTATACATTGTTTCTCGTACTTTAAATTATCTAAGTTAAGATTTACTTTGAGGGTGTTAATTTAGGCTTACAGTTTCTATTGTTTTCTCGAAACAATTGAGCCAATATTGTCTAGCTTCTTCATCTTTGGTCAAATCGACTAGATCTGGAACATAATTTTCATGATCCAAGAGTGGACAATGAACCAATTTAAATTCTTCTTGATTTAACTCAAAACGGTCGAACTAAATTATAAAATTAATTAACTGAATAAATTTGAATTGAATCAGTATAAAATTTTTTTATTTAAAATGAAGAATTAAAAAAAAGTGTGAAAGTTTTTTACATAAGAAAATTCTTTTATGGAAAAATAATTACGGTATACCCTTGAAAATAAGCACCACCAAAATCGTGTCTTTATTAAAGAATTTAGGCTCTTAGATGATAGAAAATTTTCTTAAAATAAAATATTTTTTAAGAAACATAGATGGAACTAAACCACTTTGGATTAGCTTTTTAAAAGGAGGTTTATTTAACTTATTTTCAAGGTTATACGATAATTTCTTAAATTATATTTTAGTGATTTAATTTTTATCAAAATTGATCTTAATTTTAAAAATTTTATTTTAGATTTTATTTTTTAATTGGGACAAACAATTCAAGATAAGTATATTTTTAAGAAGTTATTAAATATAAAATAAATTTTGCATCAATTGATAAATTTATTAGAACAAATTTTTAACCTAAACAAAAAAAGCTATTTCTATTTTTTGTTTTTGTTCAAAAATTTACAATGCCTGAAAAATTAAATTATAGATCTAGTAATCCAAATTCTTTTGAAACATAGGTAATATTTTCATTTTTAACTTGAGCTTTTCATCAACTCTTATTATTTCATAATATTTTATGTGAAAATTAATTTTTTGATAAAAAATGTGAAAGTAATAATAAAAAAATAAATTTCTATCAATGCTTTTTAAACAAATTTAATAGAACCATTATGATAAAAGCTTTCAAAAAAAATGTTCTAAAAATTTAGGGTAATTATTTTGGAAATTTGATTTACATAGCCTTATTTTATTGTGTGATTGGACTTTGGTAATTAAAAAATAAATTATAATTTGATAGATTAAGAATTTTTAAATTAAATAAATATCAGAAAACACCTATGATGAAAAATATATTGAAATTTTTCATTTATAATTGATTTTTGAAAGGAAAAATCATAATTTCTTTTAAATTGAAAAGTTTTATGATAAGTTGTAAGTTGCCTTAAATTCTTGTTTTAAATTAATAAACAAAATTTACTGGATTGCTATCGTTTCTCAATCTGGATATGTTGTGGGCTGAACTATGAGCGTAGTTTTCAAACCATGAAAAATTTGCATGATCAAAATCTTGTGAAGTTTTTAAGAAAGCTCCAATAGCTCCAAGATAGCCTTCATGGCGTAAAAAAAGACAGTCCATTTTTTGCTTCAAATTAAATTTAACTTTAAAAAAAAATATATATGATATTTCGCACAAATACCTGACTCCAGTATGAAATACCATGCTTAAGAAACTTCATACTAAGCCGACAATTATGAATAAAATAGCCACCAAAATACAATTTATTAATACCATGAATTTGAGCATACAATGTTGCTATTTGGCTTACATCATAGCAAATCATGATCAAAATAGATCTAACCAAGTCTTCTTGTTTAAATTTTTTGGCAAATTCTTCTCTTGTCGGGCTGTCATAAAGTGACCTTGTAGCTTTACCTAAAGAACTAGCAATCAAATCTTCTTCAAGACCAAATAAATCGTAGCTTCGGCCGTATATATCCCTTACTAGCATATCAACATTTCGATTATCACCATTTTCTGCAAGATCAATTATTTCTTCAAAATTCTAAAATTTTTCATTATTTTTTTTTCAAGAATAGGAAATATTTTTTCACTTTTGCATCAGTGAGTAAAGAGCCAAGTCCCCAAAGCGTTGCGCCTCCAATTGTACTCCCCCCAATGCGTTGATAATTTTGGTCCGATTCAACTTTAAGAACGCTGACGCCAGAACCAATATTTACCAAAAGATATGGAAATATATTTCCAGTTTGAATAGGCTTGAATTCATACTCCAAAGTGTCGTAGTTTATGGTAAACACCTCATTGGGAACATGTCTCAAAAGAAAATTACAACCTTTTATTAAGCATGATATTTCATCTTCTTTGTTAACACTTAGAAAAAAAAATATTAAAAACTGTTCCATAATAAAATTTAAAAGCTTACTCAATTCCTAATTTTTCAAAGAGTAGCTCTTTATATTTGTAAGAACCACCACCAGTTGCTCGAATAAATTTTGATTTTTCGGTTTCCTTAATAGTTTCTGTTTAAATTTCAAATTTTCATTTTAATTAATGAATACTTGTGAAGGATTCAAATTTCTTTTCATATACTCAATGGCTGAATCGATGTATTTGGTTTCGAATTTAATAAAATTTAAAGTTGGCACAGTTTTTTTAACCTCGTTTACGGTATAAATAGAATTGGAGTTGCTTTCTGTGTCAGAAAAAAAAGCTGTTTTGCATTCATAGCTGGATGAATAGGCTATTTTTACCAACGAACCACCAATATCGATTCCGACTCGGCTAGCATTTTCAAAATGTTTAAATGCTTCTTGTGTTAGCTCTATAGATTCTGTAAAGCTTTCTTGGTTTTGACATAATTCAGTCAGATCGATAGACATATTTTATTTAAAAAAAAAAATTTCTCTTTATTTAATTTATTATTCTATTCGAGTTTTTTTATTTTATATCAAAAAAATATCAAATTCTAATTCCATTTCTAAATTTGAAAAATTGTATGATTACTAGAGGCCTCAAAAATTTCAAAAGTAGAATATTTTTTTTTTTTAATTTATCTGAAAATTAAAATAATTTAAATGCGATAATCGATAAGACAGAAAAAATTTCCTAAAAAATCATATTTTGTTTTGCTGAACAAAATTAACTAATAAATTTTAGAAATTTTAATGAATTCCATAAAAAAAAAACTGAAAAAAAAACAATAATAAATATTTAATTTTTTATTAAATTCTTTATTTATTTTAATTTAAAAAATACTATTATTTAAAGTAAAATATTATAATTTTTTATTTAATCTATTAATACTATCATTTATTTGATAAAAAAAATCCTGAAAGAATTGAATAAAAGTGTTTTTTAAAATTGAAAATAAATAGCCTAAAATATCCTACACTAATTAAAAAATTTAATATAAAGAATTATTTTCATGAGAATTTCCATCTATTTCCACAATCTTGACAGAAAGCAAAAACTGTCATGGGCTCATCAGCGCTTCTCGTTTGCATTTCACTATAAACAATATTGTTCTTTTTGCATTTTCCACATGTAAGAAGACTCGTTTTGGCACCTTCTCTGCGCGCCATCTGATGATCCTTGATAGC
>VANL01000495.1:0-31830 GCA_006352455.1 Brachionus sp. 'Tiscar' | reverse complement strand
AAGCTACTATAGCGTTCCCTATATGGGTTTTTCGTTTGGTGGGACAAACCACCGTAGCTCATTATTATTATTATTATATTATTATTATTGATTATTAAATTATTCTTTTGTACAAAATAAAGTTTTTAGGATTTGATTTCATCCGTTTTTATTAGTTAGTTTAAAATAAGATTTAATAATATAAGAAAAACGAAGGTTTTACCAACACAATCATCACACAATTTTTACACACTTCACAAGACATTCATTTTGACGTATTCTCTTTCTCTTCAGCCAACTTTAATGCCCCTATTCACACTTGAATATAAGTTAATTTCCAAGACTAATTAATAATTTTGAAGGCTATCATGTTTTTGATTCAGATACAAAAAGTCACCCTGAGACCAAAAAAATAATCCTTAGTTCATTGAAAGAAAGCTAAATTTAAGTTTAATTTAAATTATAAAACTCAAAAAATTTATGAGATTGATTGAATAAAAATTGGTCCAAAAGAAATGAATTAATTTCGCCTAAATTTATTTAGATCATGAAATATTTACCTCTTCTTTTTCAGTTCCTGAACACCTGTGACAGTGACAGTCAAAGTAATAATTTTTTTTCAGAAATTTTTTTCGCTCCAAATCGCTCAAATTTGGATTGCAAAATGAAATAGTTGGTTGTTCATGATTTAAAATGAGTTCATTTGCTTTAACTAAAACTTTATTTCCATTGAAAATTATCACTGAATTTGGTTCACAAGAATGTTTTAATACTGATAGATTTAAATAAATTCCAATTCCGATAGTACAATTATCACACTTGATTTCAAATTTATTTATCATCATTCTAGCAAAATTTGATAAAATCTCATTTCGAGTAAATCTTGTTAAAAAGTTCCTTCCCATAAGGTTTTCAATAAATTTCAGAAAACGTTCTATTAATGATATTTTTTCTTTATCTTGCTTGAATAAATCAATTTCTTCAAATCGAATTAAAATTAAATCATTTAAAAATATTTTTGTTTAGTTCTAAATTACTATCTGACAATTTATTAAATCCTTCTAGATCTTCTTTATTTACCAAGTCATTCTTTAAAAGAAGTTAAGTTAATTAATATTTTGATTTAAGTTGAAAATTTTTCTACAAATTTTGTTTTGATCAATATTCTTAAAAAAAGTCTTAAATTTTCATTTTTGAAATTTTCAAAGAGATTTTCATCTGCTGATAGGTTTGAAAATGCATCACATTCAATCCTATGAATTTTGTCAAGATTTTCACATGTTCGATTGCAGTAATACATATAATGACAATTTGGGCATTCATGGAGTTTATTTCTTCTTGTAAAAAAATTTTAATAAAATTAATTTATTTATGAATAGCTATTTTTTGAGTAAACTGATTTATTTGTTAAACTTAGATCCGAGACTTACTTTAAAAATTCATAAATTTTAAATGTTTAGAAATAAAACATCTCTAACATGTCTAAAACTAAATAAAAAATATTAATTTAAAAGCTTAAATTACTTGATAAAACAAAAATCACAAAATTTTTCTTTATTTTCAAAATTTAAAATCCAGCAAAAGGGTAATGATTGCAAAATAAGCTCGTTTTTTTTGTAAATCATTTTTCGAAACTTGATAAATTTTTTATTAAAAAATTTAAAATAAAAAACTTAAGATAGTCTCTTTGTGGCTAAAAATAAGATGGCTTGATATACAGATGTAACAAATATTTGCTTATAAATCTATAAATCAAAAATTATTAAGAAAAATTTATCCTAGAAATATTTTCAAATAAATAAAAAATAAAATCTAAGGGTATGTCAAGCATATGCACTATTAAAATTCAGAAATAATGTAATGATTATATTAAAATTTGGCTAAAAATAATATCATTATTAATTTTGATTTAATCATATATTATTTTGCTACTAAATTGATGTTTCAATTTTTTAATTAAGTAAACGTTAACTTTAACAAAATGAAAATTGGATTTCTTTTTAATTAAATAAAAATTTGATAAATTTGAAATAAGATTATTTTTAAAGTTTTATTTGGAAAACATTCTAAATATTGGTTGATCCGGTATCAGCAAGACCGGATGTTAATTATGATACTTATAAAAAGGACGAACCCATTTTTGACTAAAATGCACATTTTGTTATATTTCATTAAATAAATTTTTGGTCACGAACAACTATTTCTCAAGTTAATTTAGCTTTTATATTTTTTTTAAATGAAGGATAGCTTTTAAATTTTTTTAAAATCATTTAACGCAAAAATTAAATAAAAAAATCATTCAAAAATTAAATGCTTAAGGGCAATTTTTAAATTATAAACTTTTACACCTTTTAAAGAATAATTTTAAATTTTCATTCAGCACCAAAAATTAAGAATCAACCTAATAGCTTAAATATATTTAATCATTGTTGGAACCCTGAGTCGCGACCACTTGACTGTCAAAAGTTGATGTTTGATGAGTTGATGATGAAGGAAAAAATACTTTTTCTCTAAATGATTTTTCTTAAACTCAATCAATTTCTCTATCAAATTTTCATTAAAAATTTTTAAAGGTTTGTTTTCCACACCTGGCCATCAAAACTGCCAACATCAATCAATAATTGAATTTTTTATCCAAAAATTAAAAAACATGTCTTATGGGAGATTTTAACGAAACTGAATTTCGGTTTATTTTCAAATTTTTTTTTCTGATATTTAAAAATTTAAATTTTATTTCACAAACAGCTGAATTAACAACACCTATAATTTTTTTTATAAGGTATTAAAAAAAAATTTCTTGAAAAGAGAATCTTGGAATTTGATAGCTTTTGGAAGCAGCGGCTTATTATCTTTTTTTGAGTTGAACAATTTTTCAAAAGTTCTTAATTTCTGCATATATAATAGAAAAGAAAAAAATTTGTATAAAATGATCTATTTTTAGTGTATCCAAAGTGGAATTCAGCTTTATTTTTAACCAAAATATATTTGACGGCCTTTTAAAACCAGTTTTTTTTGTTCTAATGAAAGAAATATACCTAAAAATCAAATACTTTTTTAAATTTAGAACCAAGAAAAAGTTTTGGACAAATTGAAGATTTTAATTTTATAATTTAAAACTTTATTTATCCCAAAAAATGTCAAAATCATACAATTTTCCCAAGATATTTTAATCAATATTTTTGTGCTCGCAATTTTATAAAAATAAAAATTTTTATTTTAAAATTAAAACTTTTTAAAAAACTAAATTCTTAAATGATTAACACTCAAACACCGGAGGAGTTTTTTCGGAGCTTTTTACTTTATCTTTAATTTGTATTTGCTTAAATAAACGTTACCCATTTTTTAAAATTTTATTTCAAATCAGATATTTAAAATCAAAAAATATTTAAGTTAATTTATATTTTTGCAAAATATGCTTATTTTCATGGAAGAAAAATAAAAAATAAAAAGTAACTCAAGGGGTCCAAAAAACCCCTCCGGGTTTTGAGTGTTAAAAAACGGTAAAACCTTCGAATAATAAAGCATAATCAATAAAAAGTTTAGAAGATTTAATCAAAAAGACTCAAATCACCAGTGCTGAAACAAAATAAAATTCCATTTAATGCTTTTGAATAAATTTAAAGAGATCTAATATTAAACTCTCTAATATTATATATCAAAAATGACCTAAAATGGGACACACAAGTAACATATGTCACAGCTAAAGCTAATAGTATTCTGGGTATGCTGAAAAAATCGCTCAGATATCCCAATGTAAACAACATTAAACTACTGTACACTTCAATTGTCAGACCTCATTTAGAATTCGCCATAACCTCTTGGTGCCCTTACCTGAAAAGAGATATCGATATCATAGAAAAGATTCAACGTAGAGCAACTAAGTTAGTTCCAAATTTAAAGCACCTTACTTACTCAACAGGCTTAATTAAATTCGACCTGACGGACCTAACTACGAGAAGATTGAGAGGATATCTGATCCAGTTGTTCAAATTAAATAATAAAATTGAGTTAGTTGAGTTTAATAATGGATTAACCTATGGTCAAAGTGGTCAAGTATACGGCTTAAGAAGGCATTCAAAGACTCTACGTCGTGAACAGATAAAAAACTGTTCCTCGCGTTTCCATTTTTTCACAAATAGAGTTGTAAACATATGGAACCAATTACCGGAAGAAATAGTTAGCGCAAGAACGTTGAACATTTTCAAGTCGAAATTAGATGCTTGGCTTGTGAAAAAAGAAGCGACTGCTATAGCTCATTAGAGCTCTGCTCGGGTATTTTTTCCGAGTTGCAGTTCATATTACTACTACTACTATATTAATAAATTATTAGACATTATTAGATGTTGATTTAAATGGAATGGTGCTCTCGTTTTGCTATGCGCAAACCTTGAAATAAAGATTATTTATTGAGCAATTTTTAGTTTTAAAACAGTTATTTAATTTTTTTTAAATTTTTTTTTTAAAATTAGATGAAATAAAATCAGTGTTTACTCGCTGATCACATAAATTCCCTTCTGAATTTTCTTTTTTTGATTAAAATTTTTTATTTTATTTTTATTTTGATGCCATGTGAATTTAGGGACAGTATTAATTATTCGAAATTAAGTGCACTTTGGCCAAGTTTAATTTAAGTTTAAGTCAAATTTGAATAGAAATGATAAATTAGTCTTTAAATTAAACGCAAAAAAATACAAAATTTGAATTTAAAGTAAATAATATTTTTATTGAATTATTCTGAAATAAGATTATTTTTTAAGTTTAGTATTTTTGATAATTTCTCTATTCGGAATAATTAAAATTGTGTTATTTTAGATACAAAATTTACATCGTCATTTGTCTTATCATATGGTATTTCTAGTTTTTGACTATATTATTTTAACTCAGTACCTTTTCTAAATGCTTGGTTGATTTTAAGAGCCAAAGTCTAATTTTTATGCCTTTGTAAAATAAAATAAAAATAAAAACTTGGATATAAAATTGCTATAATAAACGCCTTTTCAATACTGGCTAAAAATCCTCTAATTAAATTTGTTATTAAAATTAAAAGATTCAAAATTAATCGAACTTCTTCTCTAAAATAATATCTTAATTGCATTTATCTGTCTAAATGAGTTTCCTACGTAAAATTATGTATTAATCATTGATTCCTATAAGACTCATGTAATTGGCTTGCTATTCATGCATAGCTAACTAGAACCAAGATACTTTCTTGATACTTTTGTTAAAGACGCAGCTTTTCAATTATTACATTTAATAAAAATAAGAATTGAAGTTAATTTGAAAAAATTATATTAATTTGAATCTTTGATATTCAAGTATTTAAGGAAAAATATTTGCCAATTTATTAATCTTAAAGAAAATATTATTTTGGATTTTTTTTAAATCAGTTAAATAGCATTGGCGAGTATTCTAAAATTCAATAAGTTACCCAACCGAATGAATTGATTTTTTTTTCTCAAATTTATTTCAATAATATATTGAAATCACATTGTTTCACATTGTATAAAACACATGATCAAAATCTAAATTAAAATCAATAATTATTTAACAAATTTAAACAATGAATTTTGTTGCTTTTTTTAATTAGAAATTGGATTTTGAGAATTTTTTTTACAACTAGTGGGTAATTCGAACTAAATTTTACAAATGTGTATATCAGTAAAACAATAGAATTATATCTAAACAAAAAAGTAACCAAGCAAAAAGCAGAAATAAAATTCTTAAGTAATTGTGATGATTTATATCAATGGTGCATAACTAATTCCAGCTTTTATAAATTAGAAGATAAAAAGCCAGTTCTTTTTTTTTTGTAATTTTAAAAATTATGTAACTAGAAAATATTTAAAAAAGATTTAAAAATTTAATTTATCTGCATCACCTTTTGCAACTTATCATTCGACATTGACAAAAAGTAATCTTTTTTTCATAAACTAAATCCAAAGTTTTTTTCTTAAATTAAAAATGATTATTTAGCTCTTCCTTTTTTTTCTCACTTTTTTTTTTTTCATTTTTTCATTTTATCTAATTTTATAACTTTTTCATTTTTAAAACAAATTTAGAAATTTATTTTTAAAAAAAGGCACATTTTATTATTCAGTCATCCGAACAAAAATAAACAATCTGTTTCTAAGAATTTTTCTCTATTTCTCTTTGACATCTATTCAATATGTTCATTTATTTTCACCTAACTGCGAAACATTCTACGCTTAAATTTGTTCTCTTTTAATATTCTTTAATACTCTTATAATATTCTTTTAATATAATTCTTTTAAATATTTATATTTTGGTCAACATTGAGTTAATTCACGTTTTATTATCCGATGTAAACACTTAAAGGCCACAAGTATTTTTTTTTTTACTAAATTATTCCTTTAAGCAACAATTAAAAAAATTTTCTTCTCAAATGCTTTGGGCTTCTTAAAATCTTAAATTTTTCCTTTAAATCCTAAAAAATAAAATTAAATATTTTTTTTAGGATCACTCTATTAAATCTAACAAATCAATCAATTATTTTTTAAATAAATGAGAAAATTTTTTCTTTAGCTTATATTAAATATTTGCTTTTAAGAACAAATAGAATTTTGTAGTCAAATATTTTTTCTTCCTTGAAAAAGATTGCTTGCTTAAATTCAACTTCAACTAATTGATAACTAATGTTAAGTAGTGATAAAAATGGTTAAAAAATAGGATATTTCCGCGTCCTTGCCTAAAGAATCAAGAATTTGACAGAAGAGTCTATTTTTGTCCAAGACCTTTTGAAATTTACCAACCATTTAGTAAATCTTTTCTTAATTTTATCTATTTTTAAATCAGCGTAATATCATGAACCTATTTTTTTAAATGGAAGAAAAAATTTGGTCATGATTTCAATTTTCTTGGCAGTTATGCAATTATTCATCAAAAAAAGTGATGATTGTAGATATTTTGAATAAAAAATCAAGCTTGTTTGCATCGAGCTACTAGAAATTAGTTGGGTGTAATTTGGCGGTTTTGTTTGAAAGAATAGGAATGGGTATTGTGCCCTTGGTTCGCTAAATTAAGCATTAAATTATTCAAGACAATTTAGATGTCATTTAAGATTGGTTAGCATTCAATTCAAATTGTCTAAACGTAATTTAACTAGAAAAGGATTTTTTTAAAAATTATTCAAAACTGTATCGCTTTGAATTGGAAGCTAGTTAAATAAAACAACTAAACCCATTTCTATTTTTATTACTTGAACAAGAAGGTTCTAATTTGATAAAATAAAATTCGATCAGAAATTGATATGCGTTCTTCACCATGCATCGTAAGTTTCTATCAATTTAGAATCAAGTTTTACCTAAAAAAATCTTTTTCAATTATAATTTTGCAACCAGAATAGGCAGAGAAAATGATAAGAAAAAAATTTCAAAATTAAAAACAACCCAAGTTGTTCAATTCTTTTCCTATGTATGGAAAAAAATTTAGCACATAAAAAATTATAAAAAAGAAAAAAGGTAAAAATAATGGGTGAAATAAAAACTAGAAATATTCAATCAAGCGCAAACTCAATTTTCTAAAATTTCTTTTCAAAATCCTGATAAAATTGTTTTTATCTTTGTTTAACTTTAAGTTTATTTTCCGATAGATGGAATTAGAGTCCTCAATGAAAACGCCGACTCAAAATAATACCAATTCAACGCCAATACAACACCAAAATTTTAAACAAAAAATTCAACCGAGCAAAGCTATTTTACACATGCGCGAAAACAGCATCGATGAACTCGAAGCTTTGTTCGACCCTTCCAAATGGACACAAAGAAGTCACGTACCTTTTAACAAGCGCAATCTTCCGGCTAGCTTTTTTCGCCCGCCCGAAACAGGCACCAAAACTCCCAGATACAGCGTCTCGCACAGTCGACAAAGCAGCATGGATCATGTAATTATGATGCAGAACTCAAACTATCTGAGCAAACAGCACAACTTGTTGCAACAAAAATTGTCCGGCTTGAACAATAATCATTTGAGATCTGCGTCCGAGCCGGTCAATGTGTCTCCACAAACTTATAATCTAATCCAAAAGCAACAGCAGCATCAGAATATAAACCAGTTGCCATATGGCTGGCAGTCTGTCAAAACTCCTGAAGGCCAAGCCTATTATATTAAGTAGATTTTTTATTCTAGCTATTAAATATCTTTTATTGAATTTTTTGAAAAAATTTCTTTCAGTTATATTACCAAACAAACATCATGGACCTTGCCAACAGGAGAACAGCAGGATAATTTTAGTGAAATAAATCTGGATCTAATGTCCAGTTCTAACTCGCCCCTACTAACTGCAAATTGTCTAGAAGCTTATTCAATGAACCAGCACGCGAGTGTGAATCAAACAAATAGTTTATTGGCCTCACGTTTAAATTCACCTCTACCAAGTCAGTCAGCTCAACCGGGCCTATTATCTGTAAAATCGAATAATTCTTCAATGGTTTCTTCATCAGGAGCATCATCAGTCTGTCAATCGGGTGCTAATTCCCTGGATGATTTGTCTCAAATAGGCCTTAACAATTTAAATGCTGAAAAAATTGAATTCATTTTGTCTCAAATTCAAATGCCGCCAGGATGGCAAAAAGCTTTTACAGACAAAGGAGAAGCATATTTCATCAATCACAACACTAGAACAACATGCTGGGAAGACCCGCGTCTGCCTCTTATTCCCGATTTTTTGAGTCAATTACAAAAACAACAACGAAATGATATGTTCAATTTTTTGAATACAAATGTAAATGAAGATCAAACAAATCAGTCAGTTAGCATGTCTAGTGCTGATCTTCCAGGTCTAAACACTCAAACCCAGTCATATCAATTGAATCAAGTAGAACAAATTAAAAATACACTCATTGAAAGTATTGTCAAAAAAAAAGAGCTTGTCAAAGCTTTGGAAGAACTTAACAAAAAGGTTAACATTACTTTTTTTTGTTAAAAATTTTCTTTAAAAAAAAAAATTAAAATTTTTTAAAATTAAAAAAAAAAACATCAAGTTTAATTAGTATAAAAATTTAGAGAGTTTTTTATTTAAAAAATTAAATTCTGTTTTAATTAAAGGAGAGTTTCTTGAGATCTCAATTGAACATGGCAATTTCATCGCTTTCGGGCGATTCTTCATCGACAAATGAAGACATAAACAAAATAACCAGTGAAATTCATCATGCATCAGAAGAATTAAGTGAGAAAATGATCGAATCACATAACCAGGACCAACAAAATCACCAAGTTGTTGACGACATTGATCTTGACTTGACAATCGAGCAACATAACGACTTGAACAATTCGCTAATTCAAAATTCTAATGCTCAAAATCAAATATTTGATTTTTATGATCAAACATCTAATACATCTACAGCACTAGAGCCTAGTCTCAAGCATTCAAATCCAATTGGAATTAAATCAGTCAAATCAGACAACAATTTGGCTCAGTATTCAAGTTCATATCAAAATAACTTAGTAAAAGTGAGCGAAAATCACATAAGACAAGGCTCGATTGACAGCAGCATTTGTCCACTTAATATCGGCAATAAAGAAAATGATCTCGACACTGTGAGCAATCTTTACAACAAACTATTGATAAACAATTTAAACAACCATGAAATTGCTCAGGTCCAACAGCATTCAGCTTCATCGACAAACTCTTCAATATCCTGCCAGTCTTCTTTGAGCCTTACATCAAACTCATCGACTCAAATGAACGAAAATTTGATAAAAAATAAAATGCTCGAAAGCCATGAAGAACATGACGCATTCAAAGTAATCAATGCATAAGAATATAAAATTTTCTATGTAAATTAAGATTTTATTTTAAGAATGAAAATTTTGAAAAGATTATAAACAGTCCGGCTTTATCGACCTCATCTCTGTCAGGACTATCAGCAGAATCGCCTTCATCGTCTACTTCGGCTTCACTTTCGTCTACTTCCTCTAGTCTTGCCATGTCTCATCAACTTCATCACTCCTATCAACAAACACAAGCAGCTAGTAGTAGCATGAATCAGCAAACAATGGTCAGATGGAGCTGAATTTTTTCGAGTCATTTTATTCTTCATTTATTTAACTTAAACAGAAAATTTTATTTTGAATTTTGGCGTCCTGTTTTTTTTTCTTATTTTTTTTAATTTGTATCTCTTAATCGAGCTTATTTGAAAAATATTGTGTTAGATTTTATTTTAAATATTTTTTTTTTGAACGGGTGAAACAATAATAAATAAAACGGTATTGTTAACTGAATAACGAAGAGTTTACATGAATGGCGTATCATCATAGTCGATTGTTTGTTTGAGTCGGAAATCGAAACCAGTGAGGTTGTTTTTTTGTTTATTTTTCCGCTCAAGCTTGAGTTTAAATTTTTTGTTGGGGATGAATTGGCCCATTCGTAAGTGTTTTGTAATTCGGTGCTTAAAATTTTTAATTTTTTTTTATTACAAATTTAAATTTTTATCGAAAGAAAAAATCATTTATTCAAATTATTTTTGGGCTTGAGAAATTTGTCAAAAATGAAAATTTTTTTACGATTGTTATTGTAGAGTGATAAAATTATGCTTTAATCGACTTGTTAATTTTTTTTTCTAAATTAAAATATCAATTTTTAAAATAAAATTTTTATGTTCTATTCAATTTTTTAAAATCAATAAAAAAAATAATTTTTTTTTAATTAAAATTAATTTAAAATAAATTACGGTTCCTTTTTTTTTGTCTCTAAAAAATCGGGATAGTATTTGAAAAAGAGAACTTTGCTCTTTTGATTCAAATACAAATTATAATTTAGTTTGATGTTTAAAATTAAAAATTTTGCAGAAAATTTGCGTCAAAAAATTTTTGTCCCAACATCTGCCAACATTCAAGTCTTAATCCCAAATTTAACAGGCTTTTTCGGCTTAAAATGAATAAAAGAACACCGATTTTTGCTTGGTATCAATTTTTCATCAACCGTCAAATGTAAACCTGGTCTAAAGCAAGCTTTAGTATTTTCCATAAACCTATCCCATTTATATTATACTCGTTCTGAATGAGTTGATTTAATTTTAAAATCGAATATTTATCATAAAAAGAAAAAACCTATCTCTTGACATTAAATTTCCAATCATACTGACTCCATTAAGTTTTAACAACATAGCAATGATAAGGAAATTTGGGCATAATACACCTCTTGCATAAAGGATACCGATAAAAGCTAATATGTCTTGTTTTCTAAATAAAAGATTAGGATCCGCAGCGTTCGAGTAACAATTAGTACAATTGTACCATATCGTTCCATTTTTCGAAGTTTAATCAATATTATTTCTTCATTATCAAGAGAAGTTCAAGAACTTCTAAAGCAGCTTTTCTTCGTGACATGGTTCAAAAATTTATTTTTAATTATAGGAATTAATTGAAATTAAGTAAAGTTTAAAGTTAAAAGCATAATTAGCCGTGTCTTTATTTTATTTAAAAAAAAAAAAGACATTATTTATGGAGGGTCCAAAAAACCCCTCCGGTTTTTGAGTGTTAATAAAAAAGTTAAATTTATTTATAGTCAAAATTATTAACCGATTAAAAAATTTATTAAAAATATCACAAGATTTTTTAAACATTGTTAAATTCCCTAATCTAATACATATTGGGAAATTCTAAAAAGTGAAATCAAAAAAAATATTTTTTATTTAATCCTTTTTTATTATCTGTAAAAAATTATTATTTTTTTTGTATTGAGACAACACACCGTGGTCAGCTATAGATTTCAATTTTGTCTCAAAACCAAGCATCCATGATTGTAAAAATTGTTTGAATCAATTTTTTTTAAACATGATTTAATACGTCAATTCTTTTTCTAAAAAATTTACAAAAAAAAAGGACTTTCTAATTTTATTTTGAAATTTTTAAATAAATAAAAATAAAAAAAATTGTTAAGTTAGTAATGAAAAAACTAGCTATTTTAAAAATTATTTTTTGAAACACTAAACTCTTTCACTAAACAATCTTTTTAAATTTTAATAAGTTTTATATTAATTTATAAACAGGAAAACAAATAGAAAAAATGTTTAGATACATTCGTTTAAAATAAGCTTCATTCAATACTAAATAAAAAAAAATTCCGAGATAAAATTAAAAAAATTTTAAACCTTAATTTTTCTTAATTAATCATGATTGATCAGAAAATAATAGTTTAAAAATAAAGATTTATTTCTGAGACAAAATTAAATCACTTTGCGAAATTCTATCTTAATTTTCTTAGTGCTTTTTAATTTGCTTTGAAGAAAATAATTTTTGAAAAATAAAATTCTTAAATTTGGTATTGAATAAAGAATTATGGATAATAAAAGAAAGGCTAATCCAAATATTGGAACCCAAAAAACGAAGCGATTCAAGTACCGTTACTACTATTTTTAGGACTTATTTATTAATAACTATCAATTTATTAAGATCTAATGGTGATGATGATAATGAAACAAAAACAGAGTTTGAATCCGAATTAGCTGCATTTGATGAAGACTTAATCGATTCTGTTGAAAAAATAGAAATTGGTACTTAACTACTTATTCTCTCTTATATTATTTTTATTTATTATTTTTAACAGGCCAAGGACCAGAAAATGTGACAACAAATGCAAAATGGGCTAGACCACCACTGCCCAAAATATATCCATCTCAAGACACTCTTACTTTTCAACAAATTGATCTGGATTTTTATGAAGGTTGAAATTTAAAAAAACAGAGATTATTTTTCTAATTTTTTTTTGTTAATTTAGGTCCACCGATGAAAGAGTCATTATCAAGTTCTCAAAAAGTTCCAATTTTTAGACTTTATGGTGTAAATGAAGGCGGAAATAGCATCCTAGCTCATTTATATGGCTATGTGCCTTACATTTATTGCTCAGCTCCAAGTGGAGTCAAGCAAACTGATTTACATAGATTTACCGATAGTTTAAACAGTGCAGTAAGAAATGAAGTGAAGCAAAAAGATGCTCCTGAGCATATTATTTTAAGTTTAAAAATTGAGAGCAAAGAAAATATCTATGGCTTTCATGGAAATAAAAAAGCACTTTTTTTACGCATTGAAATTATTCTGCCAAAATATATATCAATTGTGAAACGCATGCTTGAGACTGGATTTGAATTTCCTGGCTATGGAATGCAAGGCTATCAGACTTTTGAAAGCAATATTGATTTTGAGATAAGATTTATGGCTGATTTGAATATAATAGGATGCAATTGGATAGAAGTACCGGCTGGTGTTTACACATTAAGAGACAAAAATGAATACATGAGTCGTTGTCAGTTGGAAATTGACATGAATATTAAAGATTTGATTTCTCATCCGGCAGAAGGAGAATGGATTAAAATTGCTCCATTGAGAATGCTTAGTTTTGATATTGAATGTGCAGGCCGTAAGGGTGTTTTTCCTGAGGCTGAAAAAGATCCTGTCATTCAAATAGCCAATATGGTACAAAGACAAGGAGAAAAAGATCCTTTCATAAGAAATATATTCACCCTGGACACTTGTGCTCCAATAGTGGGCTCACAAGTTTTGTCTTATATGAAAGAAAACGAAATGCTAATGGCCTGGAGTAATTTTGTTCGAGAGGTTGATCCTGATATAATTACCGGATACAATATACAAAATTTTGATATTGCCTATCTCTTAAACAGAGCTAAAACTTTAAAAGTAGATTTGTTTCCTTTTTTGGGTAGGCTAAAAAATGTCAAAACAACAGAGAAAAAAGTTGTTCTTCAATCAAAACAAATGGGTAGGCGAGAAAACAAGAGCATTAATATGGAAGGAAGAGTTATTTTCGATCTATTGCTAGTTCTTGTTAGAGATTATAAGCTAAGATCTTACACACTAAATGCAGTAAGTTTTTACTTTCTTCAAGAGCAAAAGGAAGATGTGCATCATTCGATTATATCCGACCTTCAGCATGGAAACGAGCAAACAAGACGTCGTTTAGCAGTCTACTGTTTAAAAGACGCCTATTTGCCTTTACGATTAATCGATAAGTTAATGTGTATCATTAATTATATGGAAATGGCTCGTGTAACAGGTGTACCTTTAGGTAAGAAAACAATTTTTTTATATCACATTTAAATTGATGAAGAATACTTTTGCAGAAGCACATGAACCAAATTAAATTAATGTTAAAAAAAAACATTTGAATTAAGATTATTTAGAATAAAAAAATTTAAATTTATTTATTAAAATACAAAAAATTCATTAGAGTAAAAACCGCAAAATGTTACATAATTTTACACAGCGATTTGTTAAGAACTTATATCTCAACGAGCCTCTGTGATTTATTTCTCGAACCAGTCTTTTGTCATATGGCCTTTATGGATTTTTTTTACAACAAGCAAAATTTTTTAACATTTTTTAACGATACTTTTTTAAAACCATTTAAATTTTTGTATACCTGAACCGTGAATTAAATCTCCCCTCGAAGTTCAAAAGATTTAGGTTGATTTCAGTCTGTCTTCATAAGGTCTAGGTTTAGTAGAATCAATCAGTTTTTGTCGCTCTTCTTTGTACTTTAACAAGGCTTTTAATGTCTGTTTTTAAAAACAGACTCCATATGAGGTCTCACTAATAATGTATAAAGAAGTCTTAACACTAGAAACCCCGGCTGATTAATTAAAAAATTTTCAAATTAAAATTTAAAGAAAAATAAATAGAAATTTATTTAAACGATAAAAAATAATTTAAGTTATTATAAATTTATTTTTAATTTTTTTGAGTAATTTTTTAAAGCTTTATTTCTGTGAGATAATACACAAGTTTAAATTTTTTAAAAAAGCTTTCTAGTGCTAATGTGAAACCGATCTATAATTTTAAAATATAAAGTATATTCTTCAAATAGCTTCAAAGTATTTTCATTTTTGGTAAACCTTTATGTATGGGGGATACATTTAAAAAAAGATCTAAAGTTACAGTTCAATACTAGAGATGGGCTAACCGATTCAATCAATTTATGTCTTTCTAACATAAATGAAAAAACTTATTTTTTTCTCCTTTTGAAGCTAACTAAATCATTCGAAGCAGAATGGTATTATATAATTATTTTTACTTTGCTATTTTTATAATATACTTCTTCTTTTGAAGGTTAATTTTCATCAAATAAATAAATAAATATTTGCTTTTTTTCCAAAGTTTTGGTAATTCACCCTCATTAAACGACTTTATAAAAAATTTTTAATTTTTTCTAATCTGATCAGTGTGTGTCTTCAAAATTTGTTTATAGCGGCTTTGTCAATTAAAAAGGTATTCCAATAAAATCTAAGATCATTTAATTTTTGAACTAACAACAGTCACAATTTAATGATTTAAACATCATTTCAATCCTTATAAATTATTTTTTACACACTTATAAATTTTTTTACCAGGATTTAAGGCTTTTGAATATTGCAATTCTTTTTTTTTAATTTTTTTTTTCATAGTTAATTTTCACACATTTAAAATTTAAAATTTTATATTTTATTAAAATGAAAAAATACTACTAAAAAATAGTTTAGAAAAAATTTTCTAATAAAACTGAATTTAATTTTTTTTGCTAATAAAATAATTATTCCTAATAGTCAAGCTTGTTATCATTTTTTCTTATTGTAGTATTTGATTCGCGATCCTAAAATTAAACTAATTATAGTAAAACTTAAAAAAGAATCTTATTGTAATTTTTATTAATTTAATTTCATGAATTTTGAAATTTTAAATTCTTTGAAAACTATTTAATCCAAGATTAAAAAATACTTTACCAAAGATTGTTAATTAAATTAAAGATAAAATCTAGAACATTATCTAATTTTGATACAGTCAAACCTCGATATAACGAAATGATCGGGACGGAAAAATGGATATTCGTTATATCGAATTTCGTTAAATCGAAAATTTCATGTAAAAGGATTAAGAGAAAAAAGTTAAAGTTTTTTAAATAAGCCACTTACTATTACATTGTTGTACTTGTGGATTTCATTAAACTAACAAATAACAGCTTGATCAACATCTTCAAACAAAGATAATTTAATTTTTTTCTTTTCTGGACCAACGAGATTCTTATCATAGAGTTCTAAAATCTTTGTTTTGGTTGAGAGTATTGTCGATATTGTTGATGGATTAACACAATTTTCTTTAGCCAATTCGGTTGTGGTTTTATTATTTTCATGTTTTTTAATTATTTATACTTTCTATTGGAAAAATTTGACGTTTCCTTATCTCTTTCTATTTATTGTTATTCATTTTCATATTAGAAATGAAATGAATCATAAAGAACATTTTTGTTATATATTTTTATTCTAATAAATTGATAAAAAATTAACACTTTGGTATTGTTTGTAATTTCGTTATATCAAGGTATTTTATCTAATAAATTAATTAATTAGTTTGAATTTTTTGTCTCGTTATATCAAGATTTCGTTATTTCAAATTTTGTTATATCAAAAAAATTAGAATGACTTACAATATAAGTATTTCCGTTAATTTTTTTGTTTCGTTATACCGCAACTTTCGTTATAACAAGGTTCGTTATATCGAGGTTTGACTGTAATTAATTACATATTGCAATCTTTTATCAATGAGACATTTTTTTATAAATCGGCATCACTAGCTTAGATTTAAAAAAATAATTGTTTACAGTGGGTAAATTTACTAAATTTTGGACCATTTTAAATCATTTGCATAGCCCGTATAGCCGAGTGGTTTGCGTGTTAGCCATTCAAGCAGAGGGGTGAAGGTTCGATCCCCGCAAGGGTAGAAAAAATCTTACGAATGTCTCTGTAGTACGGGGCGCATGTTTTAAACCCCTTTCATTAAAAAATGGGGGACCTGTTTCGACTGGCTAATAATTACGGTGTTGATGATCAACTCGATGCAGTAACCTCTGTGTCAGATCGGAGCCAATGGTGAAAAGGTACTTGAAAAGGAGATGAGCGCCTCCCCATTATCCGCTTGGATAGAAAAGGGTTAATTATTATTATTATTTTTATTTTAAATCATTTGAAACATTAAAAAAATTGAATAAAATTTTTTTTTTAATTTTATTTTAAAAAAATCATCTTTCATTTTTTAAAGTTTACTTTAAATTCTTTCAGCATTTGAATAAATACCAATACTTGATTTTAAAAATTTTAACTCTATAATAAAAATCATCAAATAACTTTTAATTAACAAATGTATATTTTTGTTTTTTTTTAAGGTTATTTATTGAATCGTGGTCAACAAATTAAAGTAGTTTCGCAGCTATTAAGAAAAGCAAAAGAGCAAAATTTATTGATACCTGCAATGAAAGTCGACGTAAACGACGAATTTGAAGGCGCTACAGTAATTGAGCCAAACAAAGGCTATTATGATGTTCCGATTTCTACTCTTGATTTCAATTCTCTATATCCTAGTATAATGATAGCTCACAATCTTTGTTATACCACGTTGCTTAGAGGAAGACCAAACGATCTTAAACCAGAAGAATACACTGCAACACCAAGCGGTAATTTTTTCGTCAAGTCAGAGTTGAGACGTGGAGTGTTGCCAGAAATATTGGACAACTTGCTGAAAGCGAGAAAACGTGCCAAAGAAATGATGAAACAAGAAAAAGACCCGTTCAGATATAAAGTGTTGGACGGTCGTCAATTGGCGCTTAAAATGAGTGCAAACTCAGTTTATGGCTTTACTGGTGCTCAAGTCGGTAAGTTGCCTTGTTTAGAAATTTCACAAAGTGTCACTTCTTTTGGTCGTACAATGATTGAAAAAACCAAGCAATTGGTTGAGGAAAAATATCAGATTAAAAATGGCTATAAATTTGACGCTAAAGTTATTTATGGAGACACGGATTCGGTCATGATTAAATTTGGTGTAGACAATTTAGAAGATGCAATGAAATTAGGACGAGAGGCTGCTGAGTATATTAGTGCAACTTTTGTTAAACCAATTAAACTAGAATTTGAAAAATGCTATTTTCCTTACTTGCTTATAAGTAAAAAACGATACGCCGGCCTCTATTTTACCAAGCCGGACAAATACGACAAAATGGATTGCAAAGGCATTGAAACAGTGAGACGAGACAACAGTCCTTTGGTGGCCAATCTGATAAGTGTGTGTCTTCAAAAGCTGTTGATTGATCGCGATCCAAATGGAGCCATAGACTATGCTAAGCAAACAATATCGGACCTTTTGTGCAATCGAATTGACATTTCTCAATTGGTTATTACCAAAGAATTGACCAAAACAGACAAAGAATATGCAGGAAAACAGGCTCATGTTGAGTTGGCAAACAAAATGCGCAAAAGAGATCCTGGTTCGGCTCCACAATTGGGCGATAGAGTACCATTCGTGATTGTTGCTGGAGCTAAGGGTCAGGCCACTTATGAAAAAGCTGAAGATCCAGTTTATGTATTAGAACATAATTTGCCAATAGACACACAATATTATTTGGAAAATCAAATTTCAAAACCGTTGATTAGAATTTTTGAGCCCATTTTGCATGAACGAGCTGAATTTGTTCTTTTAAGTAAATTAAAAACTTGGTTTTTTTAAATTTTATTTATTTAAATTAAAAAAAAATCTAGAGGGTGAGCACACTTTGACCAAAACAGTTACAATATCCAAGATTGGGGGTCTGGCAGCTTTTACTAAGAAAAAGGAGACTTGTCTTAGTTGTAAATCGATTTTGTCTGATAAAGAGTCCATGAATGCTGTATGTAGCCATTGTAAACACAAAGAATCGGAGCTTTATCAGAAGCAAATTTGTACAATTGGTGCGCTTGAGGATAAATTTAATCGACTTTGGACTCAGTGTCAAAGATGTCAGGGTAATTTGCATGAAGATGTTATTTGTACAAAGTAATTTGTTGCTTTAATTTATTAAGTTTTTAGTTTTAATTTTTTTTTTTTAGCCAAGATTGTCCTATTTTTTACATGAGAAAAAAAGTTCAGAAAGATCTTCAAGAAAACGATAAAATAATTGCTCGCTTTGGTCAAATTTATTGGTGATTAGTTTTTATTGCAACGAAATTTTATTAATTGTATATAGATTAAAATGCCAATTTCGAATTTTTAAAAATAAATTTTAAATAAAAAAATCAATATTTTTCTGGTCTAAATTTGCAATAATTAATAAAAATTTGAAAAAATTAAGCATTTTTTAATTGATAATTTCTAAATTTAACTGAGAAGAGATTAATTTTTTGTTCAACAATCCATTCAAATCACATTTAAAAGCATTTAAGTTTAACTAAAAGATTCCAAACCAAAAGTGATTGTTCATTAAATTTTAGTTTATTTTTGCAAAAATTTTTAAACAAGTTTTTTAAAATTTTCATTCTTTTGGATATTTACCATCAAATTTGTTAGTCAAATTTTTAAAATGAACTAAAAATTCTTCTCTAATTTCTTTAATTATGTCATCGTGTTCAATCTAGAGTGAACGACGAGCGAAGGACATTTTTAAGAAGTACAAAAAGCAATATTGCCACAAACTAGAGTCGGATCAAAAGTGTTCATGAGACAGGCAGCAGAAGAAGTGACACTTTTTCGTATTCAAAGCCATTTATATTCACTTAAGTAAGCGGTTTAATGGCCAAAGCAGAAAAAGATGATAATTTTTTGTCACGAAACTCATAATTTTTCAAACAAAATAGATAAAAAATTGATCAGTGTTGATGAGATGAACAGAGTGAGGGACAAGGAAGCCGAGAAGGTACCTAATCAAGTCAAACCCATAAAGGGTCGACTGTCAAGAGAAAAAACCGAATCAAAAAGAAGGCAAACAGTCATAGAGAGGGCAGAGTACCAAGAGCTAAGATTACGAGACTCAACAACGAGTGTCCACCAGGATTAAGGCTCAGCACTAGACATTGCCAGTGGCTCAGATGATCAAGAATTTGGAACATAAATATTGGAGAAATAATTGAATCATTCAGATATATCATAGGAGCTACATTAATTATTTTATTAAATTGTCTTCCTTCCAAATGGCAAAATAGCTAGTACTTCACTAGACAGCACAATCAAAATATGTGATTAAAATTATGGAACTTTTACAAAGACACTTAATGCGCAACCCAGTAAAAATTATAATTAAATAGCGTTAAATTCGTACAATTTCCTGATCAGTCTATCAGAAGATTTGTCAATCAAACTTTTGAATTGATTATTCATATATTGATCTCTCTACATTAGTTATCTCTATAAAATAAATAGATTTTTTAAATGGCGTGTGCTGTTTCATTAATTAAAATTACTGATATTTCACCAATTTTACTAGATGAATATAAAAAAACCTTTCTTTTCATACATCAAAAATATATTTAGATTAGTCATTTTCCCCGGACAAAGAGGAAGACGCAATAGATGCAAAGCAGCTATTAAACATCTCCACTTGATCAACAGAGTTTCTGGCCTCTGTATCAGCACAAACTAGCCTTTCTGGAATGCTATTAAAATCAGCATCTCTAGTTTTAATTGATGATTTATTAAAACTGCCAAATTTCTTCAATTCAAGTAATTATGATAACATAAGTCCCTACAATTTCTTGAAGCCACTAATTCAGAATCGAAATTTACCGATATTACTAGATGATTACTAGAAAAATACCTTGGTTTTCATAAAATTACTTAATTAAGATAAAAATACAAATTCATTATAAGAATCAAGTTTCCGAAAATTATTCTAAATTTTATCTAAAATTATTATTTTAAGAAATATTTTTTGTTTAACATTCCAAGCTATTGCTTTTATTTTCTTCCGGATCCATGTAATCATGTAATCTAATATATGAACAAGACGAAAACTTCCAATTTTGTTTATCCAATTTCACCAAACAAACCGTATCGTTTTACACTAAGAATGTATTAAGGTTTAAATTAGAAACAAACTCACATTCATTAATACACATACCATCAAATTCTAAACTATCTAAATATTGATACAAGTCAACCAATTTATCTAGTGTTAGCAAATAAATATCGTAGGTTGGACTATACTTCAGAATAGGCTTTTTTGTCCATATGCAAGCAAAGGTTCATCTTCCCATTTTTTGATAGTGGCTTGATCTGTTGACCAACGATTCAGAATAATTTTCACTCGTTCAATAAAGTGAGATAATGGTATTCTATCTCTGAAAGTTTGGACTTTTTTTATTGATTGATTTGTACCTTCTAATGCATTGTTTTTGCTTGGAAATCCTGGAGCATGACCCTCAAACCAACCTAAATTCTTTGACTTGAGCCACTCTTTAGCACAGTAATGTAAAAATTCTTTGTAGTCGGACCATTTTTTTTAAACAATTGATAACCTAAATCAAACTTTGATATGACTAAATGATAATTGCATGGCATGTATATCACTCATTAACAATTTTTTACTTTTGGCATCAACAATTTTATACTTTATATCCATTGCTCGCTCAGAATGAGGCCAGCACATTATTCCTTTAAAATTATTACCAAAAGACGTAAAAGTTATTTAAAATAAATGATTTATACATCTAAAATAAAAATTATATTTAATAATATAGATTATGAAAATTTATAATTTTTTTTTCAGTAATTTTAGTTAAAAAATAATAAATCGCCTTTTTAAAAGTCCTTAACATTGCTTCAAGAACTTAATAAATAAAAGATTTAAAAAATTAGATTTAAAAAAAATATTTAATTAACTTTCTGAATAAGAATCTTTCATAATTTTGATGATTAAAAATTTTCTGGCTATTAGTTCTGATTTAAAAGCTAAAAAAAATTATTTTTTCCAAATTTGGAATGTAAATTTTTCACTTTGTCATTTAAAAAGTTTTTAAATACTCTTGCTATTGAAATTAAGCTATAAAATAGTGTTGGGTACCGTCAGTGGCGGCCACAGGACCGCTAAAATTTGATGTTGGCCGTTTTGATGGCCGGGTATAAAAAAAAACTTTTAAAAAATTTCAAATATCATAATTTAATAGATAAAAGAATTGAGTACAAGAAAAATTGTTTAGATGTAGAAAAAAAGCAAATTTTCCCTCGCGGCCATCTAAACGGCCAGCAGCATCTTTTGGCGGTCCAGTGGCCGCCACTGACGGTACCCAACACTACTATAAAATGCAAATGTCTTTAACTTATTTTTTTAGAAATCAAAATGTTTAAATTTGTGATATTTCAATTCACTTTGATCAAATTAGGTATGCTTAGCTTTTAGAATAACTTCATTTTGATTCTTTAAAATAAAAAAAATAAAATAAATTTTTATTTAAAATTGTCAGACTTCAATAATAAGATTTAATCTTAATCTAATTATTTGTTAAAACAAATTAAAACTATTATCTTTACTTGAAAATTTTAAATTATCAAAATTATGACAGAGTCTTATTCAGAAATTTAATTAAATTTTTTTTTTAAATGTGATTTTTTATTTAAGCACAATTTTCAGTAAATTTTTTCGTAAAAAATAACAACTTTTATCTCTTTGTTAATTTTTATCTAAAATTTTTTTCCTGTTTAAACTAATTTTTATTATCCGAATAAAAAAAATGACGAACTCAAAGAACAGTTGTTGCTTTATTTTTAAAATTAAAAAAAAAAACAACAAATAACTTGATACGTTTATTCGCTAAAAACAAGATTGATACAACAAAAAAAAATTTACAAAAAAAAATGCATTTAAAAATTACTAAAAAAATCTTGGGCTATTGAGAAAATTAAAAAAAAAATTATTCTGACAATCACTTGGTAACAACAATTTTTCAAATTTAACTCTATGAGTTCACTTCTCCAGCTTTCAACTGTAGCATTTTAAATCTTAACTTAAGCGGCATATTATCGCCATTATTCTGACTCTGGCTATTTTGGCCTGTCAAATCAGCTTGACTCTTGTCATTTTGACCACAAACAGGCAAGACCTGACCCAAATGCTTGCCCTCACCTAGTCTCGACTCTTCACCATTAGACCTAGCCATGTTTTGAAGCATCAACAATTGATTCCACGATTGTAATTTGTTATTCAGCTGATAATTTGACAAATTACCCCCCTCCGCAATGTTTGATTTTAAATCACAAGCTCTGCTTTCTTTCTCTTTGGCACATTGCAAAAACATTTGAAGTATTTTGCTCATATCATTTTGATTTTGTTTACCATCAGCCAATTTTTTCTCATTGGTTTTGTCCATGACATTTTCTGACTCAATTAATTGATTTATGTGACGTTTGCGTGAATTGTTTCCCATCGAACTATTCTCATTTTGACTAGATATCAACGTTTGATTGTAGGAAAAATTTTGAAGCAAATTGCTCACAGTGTTTTTGCTTTGTCTTACTTCAGGACTACAATTTTTTTTAGTCTGATTTGCCAAACTGGAACTAATGTTTGTTTTATTAATCAAATTTTTGTATTTTTCCATCAATTGATTTATTCTCTTAGCATCCATTTGAGAGTCGTTTGTAGATATTTTCTGACCAATGCTCACTTGTTGAAAGCTATTGTCCGAATTTTTCTCACTTAAAATATTCTGTAGACGTCCCATTAGGCTTGAATTGGCCAAAATAGACGAATGATTACTAAGAGGCGATTGCAAAAGTCTATTTAAAATATCATTGTTGATTTTTTCTTTTTCGACTTCTTTTTTGTTCTCGCCACTTTTTGAACAATCAAAACTTTTTGTCTGATCCGAACTAGTCTTGCACAATTGTTTGTACAACAATGGAAAGTGGCCTTTTATTTTACTGTCCAAAATATTAGGCTGATCGCTTGACACAGCCACTTTGTCTTCTTGTATGTTTAAAATTAATTTTTTAGATGGTGGATAGCTTGGATTTTCTGCATCATCAGCATTTGCCGATGCCAAATCAGACTCTTGTCTGTAACTAGAGTCACTTTTGCTCTCAATTTCATCTTTGTTATCTTGTTCCGAATCATCACTCTCAATATCAGCATTGTCAAAATTTTCATCAAAACTCGACCCACTGCTGCCCAACTGGGCCAATTGTCTTGCTTTTGTTTCATCACTTTTACATGCATGTATTCGACTTATATACTCGGCTAGCTCTTTGGGATTTTTGAGCATGTCTGGCTTTAAAATTTTGGCAAAACTTTTGTTCTTAATTCCCTCTAAAAATTGAGGACTATTTGCCAACAGAATGCTATTTTCACTATCATTTGCATGCATCTCATCATTTGACAATATTTCGCTCATGTCCAAATTTTCCTGAACAATCAACAAGTGTCTATTTTCCTCAAACAACTTGTTCATTTCGTCCTCGCTTAAATTGCACTTTTTCATGCATAAATCCAGCTTTAGCTTGAGAACGTGATTTATGTTCGTAAGCTCAAGAAGCTTGGTCTCCAGAACCAAATCGTTCAAGCGTCTTTTCTCGCGAGAGCGCTTGGCGGCCAAGTTATTTTTTCGCCGTCTTTCCCAATAGTGTTCGTCCTTGAGCTCGGCTGGAATAAAGTCGCGTCTCTTTCTCTGCGGTATTACCTCTTTTCTATGAGACAAACTCCCGTTCGGGTCCTTTGAAGACTCGTTCACGCTGTCCAAGGGCCGGTTCGAGCTTCCCGACGACGTTTGACTGCACACCGAGCTCTCACGCTTCCTGTTTTTCGAGTAAGAAAATCCTCGGCTTTGCTCATAGGAATTAGTGTGCGAATTGGACGAAAGACAGTCGCTCGAAGGACTTGGACTCAGCTCGTTGAAGTCTTCGAGCTTTTCGTGCTCGCCAGAGTTGCCATTAAGCGGCGAGCCCTCGATATGGGCCGACGAACATGTCGAGACCGAAGACGACGAGAGCAAACTCTGAGCGTTTTTTGACTGAGCATTGCTCTGTGTCTGGTATTCCGAATACGACAAGCATTCATTATGACTCGACTCTACAGATATAGGCGACAAAGCTCGAGAGCTAGACTCGGAATTATTTGCCTCGTTTATAACCAAAACTGGACTTGCAGGATACTTGGAGCTGCTCGTGTGGCTTAGAGAACATTTAAGCTCCGGATTTGACTCAGCATGGTCGTCTTTGATCTCATGTTGATTCTCTGTCTCAAACGTGCCCTGATTCATGTAAGTTGTATTGTTTAAATTTAGCAAAAGCTCTGCGTTTGAATAGTTTTGCTTCATTTCTTCCAAACTTAATTTATTGCCTGTAAAATTTGAAGTTTGCTTTATCTTGTTGTATAGCATTACAGCATTTAATTATTTTGACTAATGGTCATAGATCTATATGAATTAAAAAGTTAAATTTCAACTTTAAGTGAAAAAACAAGTCAAAATAATTTCTTTTTATTTTATTTTAATTTTGAAATAATCTTGCAGCTGGGCAAAAATTTGCCTCCGATCAAAGAATTTCTTTAAACTCATTCTTCAAATGTAAGATAATAGAAAAATAGAGAAAATTGTTTTTTTTTTTTTAAAGAGCCTAATCAAATAAAAATCTTAAAAATTAAATTAACAATTGAAAATTATTTTTGTTTCAATGAAAATTCGAAAAGACCAAAAAATAAATTTTAAATTTTAACTAAATTTAAAAAAAAAATAGAACCAAATCATTTTTAAAATGTATTTTTTGGCCTTTGCGAATTTTCATTAAAATTAGATAGATTTTTAAAAATTGAAAAAAATTAATTTAACAATTGAAAATTATTTTTGTTTCAATCTTTAAAAATCTATCTAATTTTAATGAAAATTCGCAAAGGCCAAAAAATACATTTTAAATTTTAAACTAAATTAAAAAAAAATTGAATCAAATCAACTTAAAATGTAAGTTTGAACATCATCACATATTGTCAAAAAAATCTCATACACATTCTATGTCGGTCAATTATACAGTCACCTATTTAAAATATGTTTCAGATAGTATTTTTTTTTCAATGTTGTCTAATAGAATAAGAAAAAAAGGAATCAGATAGGAAAAAAAAAACTTGAAAAATTTGCTTGAATTTTGGTCTGATAAAATTTGAAAATGAAAAAATTACAATCTAAAAAACCGAATTATAAAACTGTACAATAAATAAAAAATTATTGATTTTTCTTGTAATTTGGCTCGTTTTTTTTTTTTTAGTATTTTGTTAATACTCAAGTCTACGAACTAGACTTGATCTAATTAATGGTCATTTGAATTTATTTATTTTGATTAATACGAAAGCTAAAATGAAAAAAAAAAAAAAAGAGAGAGAGAGGGAAGAGGGAGAGATTGAAGGTAGACACTATAAAATGGTAAACATTAGCATGAAAATTTCAATGGCCAATACAAAATTTGCAATCTAAGAAGAAATATGTTAATTTGACTTGAATTGCAATAAATAAGTCGGTCAACGTCGTTTTTTTTGATACATATTCTGTTTAGTATTTGCATTTATTTTTATTTATCAATCTGTCTGGCTAGCTGTCTGTCCGTCTGTCTGAGCGTCTAGGCTTAAACTTTTACTGATTAATAACAAATTCAAATTGAACAAAAAAAATGCTAATATATGAAAAGATTATATTTCAAGTTGTATTCTCTTCGGATGAAGGATAAATCGTCTTTGAGTGACCACTAAGACTTAAATGTTTGTGAAAATCATAATTTTCGGCTAGCCGACCGATTATTCATCAAATAATTGCTCGTGTCTAGAGAAATATCATAATTTAAAAAAATTTGCAATAACTTAATTCTATGGTTGAAATAAAAATGTGCTCGTTATAGGCGATAAATAAAAAGCTAAATATTTTATTTGATTTTGAATGCGGCGGCTAGACTTGTTTCAAATATTCAATTAGCTTTCGTGCAAATATTTCTAGCTCTTTGAAAAAAAAAGAGAGAAAGAGAGAGAGAGAGAAAGAAAAAAAAACAAACTATTATTAGAAAATTTTTGTTTAAGGATAGCCGTCTATTATTAAATTCAACCTTCAATATTTGTGTCTAATCGACTGTAATTTAAAAAACAAGCTTGATTTATTTATAAGCTCTCGGCAACCAGTGTGACCGAAGCGTAATAGCTTTTTGGATAAATATAACAACTTTTAAAGTTTTATTTTATTTATTTAATTAATAAAATTAAAGAAGAAAATTTTTTTATTATCTTGAAAGAGCTAGTTAAACACTAGAAGCAATTTTATGAAATTTTAAATCTTTAAAAAAATAAATCTATTTTGTATTATGTAAGGAGCGTGCGATCTAAATGATTGTCGCTTTTTCTATCCTAGCGGATAATGGAGAGGCGCTCATCTCTTTTTCAAGTACCTTTTTGAGCAATGGTAAATTTATTTTTGCTTTATGATTCTTTTGGATTAAAAAGCAAAACAAAAATCCATGAAAATTTTTTCCTCTGCCTTTGACCTAGAATGGCCCCTATCAGACTAGGTCTCTGGACTATATAATACGGAAATTATTTTTTTGTTTAAATGTAATAATGTGGATAAAATTGGCAAATTTTTTTTTCATTTAAAAAAGGCTAAATTTTCTGAATTTGGTGGATGATTTATTAAAACATCGGTTAATAAAAAATATCGGTTATTTCTCTATAAAGCAATATAAAAAGCATGTAACACAGATAACTAAAATAAACTTGAATTCTACAATTCGAAAATTTTGCAAATGTATTTTAGTGGGAAATTGATAGAAAAAGTGGCAGCAAATTTAAAAATATACAGTCGCATTTTGAACTATGACAATGAATTCAAAAAAGAAAACTATTTAAAAATATTTTTAAAAAAAATAAAATTTTAAATATAATTTAATAAATTCTTTTTTTTTTGTGCATTTCTTTGAAAGTTATTTATTTTAAGCCTTTTTTAAGGTAAATGGAACTGGAAAAATATTTATCACAAAAAAGTAATCACTCAGTAAAATAATTTAATTTTTTAAAAATGCTTTGTATTAAAAATTATTTTTTTTGTCAACTTTCTTTCAGAATCTTTCTTTTGCAACTACAAGTACAAGACAAATAAAGTCGACCATAAGACAAGGACTTGTGGTTAACTAGTTGCTACTTGCATCAATTTGAAAATGAAGACCATTAAAATGATTTGCGGACAATTTAATAAACTTCTGATTTTTATTTTATTTTTAAAATATTGATCTACTTGTTGAATTTTTTTCTCAAGTTTGTTCACCAGATTCATGTCAACATAGTCGAATTATTATCTAAGAACAAAAAGCATTAAAGATTTTTCTTTTTTTAAAATGAAACTTTCATATTTTTTGACTATATTTTCAAAATCAAAAAAAATTTTAGCTGTAATAGATTTTTGGGGTTTTAGTCATTAAAAATTATTCGTTTAGAAAAGACTTTCAAAAAACTGAAATATGTTTTTAAATTATTAAATTCTTGAGATTTTGTGATGAACTTTGACTGATTTTGAATTGATTCTGAATGCCACATCGTCTAGTTTATTAGAGGAAACAATTCTTGATTTGATTAACCAACTCATTAATCTTCCCTATCTCATTAGCAAATAATTTTGTCATATCTTCCAAAAAAGAATATTAAGCTATTTAAGCATTGAAAGACTTAAATCAGTTCTTCTTTTAAATTTTCGTGTTTCATTTTCAGTTCAAAATGCTCCTAATACATCTAACAATTGTGCTGAAGAATGCTTTAGTCATTTCTATGGACAAAAATAGTAAAAAATTAGGAATAAAAATTTGATTTTGGTAAATTTTTTCAGACATAGGATTAATTATAATAGATAAAAAGATGAAATCAACTAGATATTTTTATTAACTAATAGATAAAAAGACAAAACACTATATAAAAATATTTTTTACTAGATAAAAAAATTATTTGATAGACAAGAAAATAAAAAATACTATATAAATTAAATGAGTACTTATTTTTTTCTTCTTTTACTGCGCGACTCATGAACATGTTGAGCATCAATTTGAGTGGCTTGAACTTAAATATTTGTATTCTTTATTTATATATTTGTTTGCTTATTCACCTGTATATCTAGATAATCTTCATGAGTATCTTCATCATTTCGTATGTTTTTTCACTGCTAGGTCCGGTGTTCTCGGAACTAGTCGTAAAGTAAAGTAAAGCTAAGAGAATTTGAAGCGGATTTATAACCTATTTGATCGAGTTTATTAAATTAATTAATTAATCAAATAAAATATTGAATTATTTCTAGTTAATTAATAAACAAAAGTTTACACAGTTCATTGCAAAAAATTTATCTATCTATTAATTTTTTTTATTTTAAATAATGATTTTTTTCAGAACAGAAACAACTAAATAAATTAAATAAAATTATTTTTATTTTTTTTAATTATTGCTTAGCTAACACAATCACTTTTTTGTTTAAATAAATTTTTTATGAAAAAAAATTAAATTCAGTTTTAAATTGAATAATAAATTTAAAATTTATATATAAAAATAGTTAAAAATATAAATAAATCTATTTTTTTTAATAAAAATTTAAAAAATTTGTTTAAAAAATAAGTTAAATTTTATTTTGGATTTTAAAAAATTTAGAAAGTTTTAAAAAAAACAAGAACCTTACAATAAAACTAATATACAAATACAATACAAATAATACAAATAAACTAAATTATTAGATATTATAAAATTCTTATTGACTTTTTTTTAACTCAATATTGATTATGAATTTGCTCTATATCAATTGAATTTTTAGCTTATTAGGAAAAAAATCAAGCTATCTCTATTAAATTTTAATTTTAATATATACGGTTTTGTGAAATTTAGTAAAATAGAACAGAACAAAAAGTAAAAAAACTTTTTTAAATATTAAAATATTTTTTACTTTTTGTTCTGTTCTATTTTACTAAATTTCACAAAACCGTCTAAAAAATTTTCTAAAAATTGTGTAAAATGCTCTCACTATAGTTGTGGATTTTCTGTGGCTTGGAGTTACTTTCTCGAAAGATTAATGACAAGATATGTAGGCATTGCATGTAGAGCATTAATTAGAGCACATATTTGCTAGATAAAAATCACATTAATGACCTGTAAAATAATTTTTTTAATGGTAATATATATTTAAAAAAAAAAACAAATTTACATAGCACAAATGTCTTGCGCATTTTTTAGTTGCAAGAGACAAAAAAACAAAAGTTGATGTAAAACTCTAATAACTCTCTAAATTTTTATTAATTCAACTAAGTAAATTTGAATAAAAATCAATTTTGGGTAAGACAAATTTTTTTTTACTTTTAATTTTAAACATTACTGTTTGATAGTGAAAAAAAGACAATTCTTTTTTAATTTAGAATTAATCAATGAATTACAATAAACACATTTTGCATAAATTTTTTATTTTGCTTTTTCTATTTTTATTATTCTTTTATATAATTTATAATTATAAAATAACAAATTTAAAAGATTATCATTTAAAAAATTTATTTATTTCATTTAAATCTAATTTATCACAAAGTTCTATCGAATCAAAAATAGTCGAATGCCAACTTTTTTCAGATTTAACTAGTTATTGTATTTACGAAAACATTTGCATGAAAAATAAGCAAGTTTATTTTTTAACAAGAGATAAAAATTTACAAAAAAAATCTTTTGAATTTAATGGAAATATCAATAACTGGGATCACTACGAGCAAATTGATGGCTCAGGCAAGCCTATTCAAATTCCAGTAAGAAATCCTTTGCCTTTTCGATCTTTCATTAATGGTAGATACGAGAATCCTTCGATTTGGAAAAAATCAAACAAAGGTTGTCATGCTATTTTAAATTTTGATTCTCAAAATCAAAATATATTTCATTGGTCTATTAAGATAACACCATTATTTATTTATCTTAATTTTTACAGTAAAAAATTATGTTCTAATTTTGATTCAATACAAATACTTAATCGCAGATCTTCGCATTTGAGTGATTGGCAAAAAAATTTTTTGGAATTTTCGTCTGATGTACAAGAAAAAAATTTCAAATTTGAAAAAACTGAACTAGAATGTTTCGAAAGAGCATTTGTACCAGGAACTGCAATCTATTTGTTTACTGGTCCAAGAGAAGCCATTTATTTTAGAAAAAAATTGGCAAAAAAATTGAATATTAACTTCAATCGCGTTCGTATTGTTTTGGTTAAAAGAAATAGCCGATCAATAGTGAATCAAAAAGAGCTTGAAAGTTTTATTGAGTCAAAGATTGATAAGAATTATCTTGACATTGTGTATTTAGAAAATTTGAATTTTGAACAACAAGTAAGGGTGATGTCTCAAGCAAAGCTTTTTATTTCAGTTCATGGGGCAGGTTTGACAAATACAATTTTTATGCCATCAACTTCAATTCTGCTAGAAATAACGCCACCGCATTTTCACTATCCACTTTACGAAAGAGTCGCAATTCAAAGTGGTCATATTTATTACAGATTTGTCACAGATCCAGATCCATCTTTTCACTCTGGAAAATATTTAAATACAACTTCTAGAGAATGTTTTACTAATGGGAATTGCATAGTTTATTGGAAAGATAAAAATATGAGAGTAAATATTACAAAATTTTCATTTATTTTCGAGCAAATAATGGATGTTTTGTAAATAACATAAATTGATACTTAAATTTGTTTGCTGAAAATCAATTAATTAACTGCTTTATAATAAATTAATCATTTGCAATAAAAAAATTTTATTTTATCAGCTTTTTAAATTAATTTTGTTATCCTAAAGAAAGACATTTTTAAAATATAACAACTGTCATAAATAAATAAAACATTTTTTCTTATAAGTTTAGTTGGTGTTGTGATTTTCAAAAACAAAGAGAAAAAAAATTCTCACTTTTTTTAATAAAATAAATTTAAAAAAATACTGCAACTTAGTGCAACAAATTTTGCTGCACCATTTTAATCTAAAATAATTTTTCTAATGCAAATAAAAGACAAAAAATGAAACATCAAGTAGTAGTAGTAATATGAACTGCAACTCGGAAAAAATACCCGAGCAGAGCTCTAATGAGCTATAGCAGTCGCTACT
>VANL01000494.1:0-31859 GCA_006352455.1 Brachionus sp. 'Tiscar' | reverse complement strand
AAATTAGGCAGTTCAGAAAAAGACAAAGAAATGCTTGATGCATTTGTGAGTGATTATTGTCATTTGGACGGTGCATTTATTTTTAATCTTTTGAGAAAAAACAGTAATTATATAACTACTTCGGAAATAATTAGCGCTTTGTATGAACGATATTGTCGCGACTATATTCGACCACCAAGAAGATCTATTGTAATGGGTTCATACAACAAAGATGATGTGGAAATTAATCTAGAAACTGATGATTATGATGAAAAAAAACCTTTCAATGAATAATGTATTTATTATTTTTAATTTAAACAATAAATATTTTAAGATCGTTCATACAAAGAATAAATTTTCATTCTTTTTATCGAAAAAAAAATTAGCATTTTTTTTTTAAAGATAATTTACTTAAATCCTCAATTCGTTAAATTTTTTAAAATTTAATATATTTTTTCCAAAATTATAGTTATATATACTTAATAAAAATTCTTTTTATAAATTTAATTTTTATTTTATACAAGAAATCTTTAATATAAAATTAGATATCAAAATTCTTATTGATAATAATTTGTCTATTTGATATTTGTTAGCATTGAAAAATTTGACAGGTAAATATTTTTGAACCTTGATTTTTATAATGGCTAAAGACAAAAATTTAACACCAGTATTTGTGAAACTCTTACAACTCAATCTCATGGAAAAAATGTGCAGTAAGAACATTCTTTGCTAATCGTCCTGGGTAAAAAAATTTAAAATTTGCAAAAGAAGTTTTTTCTTTAAAGAAAAAAATTATATCTGAACAATCTTTTAATATAATAGTAAAATAAATTTTAAAATATTAATGAAAAAAAAATTAATTTAAATTAATGATATAAAAATATTCAAAGATTTAAATTTTTTTAACATCTTTGAATATTCAGGATACTGTCATATTTTGAGTTATGAAAGTGAAAAAATTCCCACTCTTTGGTTTATTTTAAGATTTAATAAATATAGAAAAATGCTTTCTATTTGAAAACTTAATCAAACTATTTTTTTCTAATATTTAGAATTGTTTTCTTGTGAAATCAGTATTTTGTTTCAAATTAATTAAAAACCAGCAAATATATCCTAAAATATACAAAAAATAAAACTTGATAATTAGAAAGAAAATTACCACACAAAATAAAATTATTTTTAATTAGCATTTAATGTTATAATCAATAAAAATATTCTAAATAATTTTCTAGTCTTTTTATTTCTAAAATAATTAGAAAATTTCTGAAAATTATTGCATGCTTAATTCGAATTTAAACTATTTGAAAATAGCGCTTTTTTTATTGATTTATCAAGATTTTGATTTGTATTTGTCAAAAAATTTCACATAAAAAATTTTTATCTTTTATTTGCTAATTATTTCATTATTTTCTTTGTAAATTTTGCGTTGGGAGTAAATTAGAAAAAAATTAGGTAAAAACTTGTAACACAACATCATGAAGAAAAAAATGGGTTTTTGTTAAACTGTCGCCCAAAACCATGTTTCAAAATAAAGCATAATTTCATTTTCTTCAGCATGGCTGAGTATTATCTTTTAAATTTTATCCATTAATAAACGCCTATTTGAGTACTAATTCGTATTTTGTGTGCAACAACACTCTACTTGAACAATAATAGTAGTAGCATAGCTCTTACCGAAGTTTACTTAAGATCAGACTGAACAAATAATTAAAAGCTTAGAATGTCGAAATTCTATAAAAAATCAATAACTCTTATTAAAATTAATTAGCTTTTTTAAACATAAAATCGGATCATTTGCCATAAAGATTTGATGGAACCTAATCAGATATGTATGTATGCTAGGATACAGATTAGTTCTAATCAGGCAACCTGGTTACCTTCAGTATATTACTCATAACTACAATTTAAATTATTAATTAGTAGTATATATTTAAATATCAGTATCTTTGCTTCTATATTCAGCATTTGTCTTTTTTTCCCACTTAATTAATTAAGAATTGTTAATCATCATAATTCATTATAATTTTTTTATCGAACCGGGAACAATTTATTTGAAAATATTTTCTGAGTCTTCGTTCTGCTGAATTAAGTTAGATTTTCAAAAAATAAAAAAATTATACAGAAAGAATTAATTGTTAAACTAAAATGAAGAAAAAAGAGAATTAAACACAAATATTGACAAAAAAACTTTTGATGTTTAAATAAAAATGAATAGGACAGAAATTATTCTATTATGAAATTGAAAAATTCGTTTTGTTATTATTTTATTTCTGGCTAAAAATTGAGTTTTTTTTTATTAAAATTTTAATATGTGTTAGTAGGAGCTGTAAAATTTTGTCTTAAAAAAATCATAGCTAGTAATTTTTTTTCAATTGACATTTAGAAATAACAATGTATATCGGTGGTATTATATCGGTGATTTTGTTCTATTTGCTGATTTTAGGAGTTGGTATATGGGCTGGAAAAAAGCAAAAGTGTACCGAAAAAAATCCTGACACAGAGGAAATAATGCTTGCTGGGCGCAACATTGGACTCATAGTTGGAATATTTACTATGACGGGTAATATAAATTTTATAGTAAAAAAAAAAGGAATTTTATCTATCTAGACAATTTATAAAAAAAATCAATATTTAAATTATACAATATATTGTTCCTTCAGGGCCAAATTATTTATAATAAAAAGCTATTATAAATTTTTCTAAAACTTTTTAAAGTTTTGTTTCAGATAACATTTTATATTTGTTTTAAACTTTTTCTGTCTTTTAAAAGTTGTCCTAAAAAAATTTTTGAAAATAAAATTTATTTGTAATAAATGAGATTCGTTAAAATTAAAAAAAAAGACCGTCAGTGTTTTTAGAAGACCTTTTAAAAATACTGTAACGTAAAAAAACTATGACGTAAAAAAATGGTAAATATTTCTTCAGCTAAATATAAATAGTCTCTAAACTAGATTTTGCATTTGACGCATTAAATTTTTTTTGAAAAAAAAAAACTTCAAAATTAACAAATTTGTAATTTTTTTAATTTTTAAAAGCAACATGGGTCGGCGGAGGCTTTATAAATGGAGCAGCAGAAATGGTCTATTCTACTGGTCTTATATGGTGTCAAGCTCCATTAGGTTATGCACTCAGTTTGGTATTTGGAGGATTTTTGTTTGCTAGAAAAATGAGAAGAGAAGGTTATGTAACAATGATTGATCCATTTCAGCGCAAGTATGGCGAAAGAATGGGTGGACTGCTTTTCATACCAGCTCTTCTAGGCGAAATATTTTGGACAGCAGCTATTTTATCAGCTCTTGGAGGTACAATATCAGTAATTATGAAGCTAGATAACACCACTTCAATAATAGTATCAGCAATTATTGTAGTAATTTACACTCTTTTTGGCGGTCTTTACTCAGTAGCCTACACCGATGTTGTTCAATTATTTTGTATATTTGTCGGGCTGGTAATTAAATTAAAATTGAGAAAAAAATAAAATAATTTTTTATCCAAGATTCTATGCATTCCTTTTGCAATGACACATAAAGCTGTTTCTGAAATATTTACTACTGAAAAAAACATAATAGGCGAAGTAAAACCAATAGAGATCTGTTATTATATTGATTTAATGTTGGTACTTGTTTTTGGCGGAATACCATGGCAAGTCTATTTTCAAAGAGTTCTATCTGCCAAGACAGAAAAAAGTGCCATGTATTTGTCGTACATAGCTGCAATTGGTTGCTTTGTTGCCGGAATTCCACCGATTGTCATTGGTGTGATTGCGAAATCAACTAGTAATTTTAAAAATAAAATTATTTATTTTAAATTTTATTTAATTTTTAGACTGGACTATGACTAGCTATAATGGTACTTTGCCCATTCCACCAGATGATGAAAAGCTCATTCTGCCATTGGTTATACAATATCTGACTCCATCAGTTATTTCATTTTTTGGTCTTGGAGCTATATCGGCCGCAGTTATGTCATCAGCAGACTCAAGTGTACTAAGTGCAAGTTCAATGTTTGCCCGTAACATATGGAAACTAGTATTCAGGCAAAAAGCAAGTGAAATAGAAACACTATGGGTTATGAGAATAGGAATATTTTTTGTAGCATCTTTGGCGACTATAATGGGAATTACAATAACATCAGTCTATGGTCTATGGTTTTTGTGCTCTGATCTTGTTTATGTCGTTCTATTTCCACAGCTGTTCTGCGTAGTCTATATTAAAGATACAAATACATATGGGTCAATGGTAGCATATTGGACTGGAATTTTACTCAGGCTGTCTGGCGGTGAACCATTATTCAATCTTCCACCTTTATTCAAATTTCCTCTTTTTGACGAGGAAAATAATGTTCAAAGATTTCCATTTAGAACAATTAGCATGCTAATTAGCTTTATTCTTAACATTTCAGTTTCTTATTTGGCTAAATTTCTCTTTGAGAACGAGTACCTGAGAAAAGAATACGATTTTTTTAAATGTGTCACTAATATTCCTATTGAATCAATAGCATTGAAAGACAGTGTAACTATAGATGAATTTTCTAGACTAAATGTAAGTGTAAATAATACACTTAAATATACTAATGAAGATTTACAGAATATGACCAAAGATGAAAGTCAACCACAATCAGGTCAAAATTAAAATAAACCCTAATTGTATTTATTTTAAATTTAATCATATCATAGGGTTTTTTAAATTTTGACTAGATAGATAAAATCTAATTTTTTTGTTTTATTTCCCTTTGTTTCGCTAAGATGCATCTTCTTTACTATATCGTACCTTTTGTGTTTTTGATGTTAAAGTTTTAGTAATAGACGACACATTCTATTTAAAACATATCATTCTTAAAATTTTATTTCTTAAAAAAAAAAGACATAACATATCACTTAATTTACATATCAAATAATCATGGGTCTTATTTTTAAAAATGAATTTTCTGAATATTTATTTTAAGACAAAAAAAAAATTATTTTTTTTTGTTAATATTAAATCTAAATGTTGTCTATTTTTTTTTAGAGTATTTCTTACAAATAAAAAAAACTTATTTATTAGAAGAGGCTTTTTAATCAAACAATTAAAATTTGAGACCATTAAAATAATTCAATCTTCCTTTTTAAAAATTTTAATTTAAATAAAAAAATAGTAATAAATTTAATTTTTTATTTGTTTATTAAAACATTTTATCGGCAATTGTTCTTCTTAATACGGTGGCACTTCAATGAAAAGCTTTGCTTCATCTTAGAAATTTAGAACATTTTCATTCAACACTATAAAAAAAATTAATTCCCTTTTTAGAAAGAGGATTTGTGTTTTGTATTCCTTTCGGAGAAATGTGTTAAAAAATTTCGCTTATTTAATAAAAATAAATCTATTTTGATGAAAAATTCTAATATTAAAAATGGTTTCAAATATAATTGTTTTGTAAAATTCAGTACAATAGTATAAAACAAAAAGTAAAAAATTTTATAACTTTTTTTCTAAAGGTTAAAAATTAGTTCTGTAAATGCAATTTAGTGCATCAAATGGTTAAGTCCACTAATGATGTGCAAAAATATCTGCAAAATTGCATTACTCTAAAATACATTAAAATTTGTTTCTGCTAATTTTACATAGTTATACAAGAATGTTGTCCATAATGCAACTATGAATGTTGCACTATGTTGCATTTTCAGGACTAATTTTTAAAATTTAGAAAATAAGTTATGAGATTTTTTTACTTTTTGTTCCGTACTATTGTACTGAATGTCAAAAAACTAATATAATATGTATTTTGCTTATCACCAAACTAAATTTAGATTTAAATATAACAATAAGAACGAGATAGTTCCGTTCATTTAAAAGCTAAAACATCTCATATGGCTTTGAAGCAAAAAAAAAAATTTCTTTGTCTGAAGTGTTTTTAATTAAATTATATCATCAAATAAATCGATTCAAGTTTTTTAAGCTTACTCATTTTCATAATTGATATAAAATAAGAATTAAATAAAACTTTTAGAAAAGACCTAATTTAAGCGAAATTCAAGAGTGGATTTTTTTAACTTTAGGCTAATAAATTAGCAGATATAACAGGAATTAGTTTGTTAAGTTTTAAATAGCTATTTGATTTTATTCCGGAATACATTATGAATTTAGAGTTAAAAGCACTCAAAAAATTAATAACTAAAATTGTTAACTAAAATAGATGATAAATTTTTAAGCTATTATTATTTATTTTATTTATTTGTTTTCTGTACCGAGCTATAGCTCTTTCAGATTAAAAAAATGAATAAATTCAAATAAAGTTAAAAAAGATAAAATAAATTTAAAAAAAAAAAAAACTAAAAGTATTATTACAACAAAATAAAATAGATTAAAATAGAAGCAAATTAAAATAAGCTTTATTGAAATTAAGAGTTAAGGATACATATTTTTAAATGTTTGATTGTTCAGGGAAAAAAAGGGAAATAGTTAGGTAGCAATTACACAATGGAGTCGGATATTCGATATATCTTGATTCGAAACCCGCTTTGTATTCCTTCACCAGTCTGACAACCAACGGATTAAACTGACTCAACCTTGCTTCATCATATCTCTCACTCAACTCAAAAAGTCGATTGGAGACTACGATTTAAGGCCTCGTGATGTAGTATATTTGAGAGTGTATCGTATTTTAGATTTAGATTAGACCGAACAGCTGAATTTTAAATTATCTGTATTCTTTTAATATTAATTTCAGAGAATTAGCTAAGACAAGAAAAAGTACAATCCAAAATCCAACTTTGGATCCAACTAAAGATTTGAATAGATTTCCTAAACCCATTTTTTATTCGACAAAATCTTTATTAAATTACATAGCATGTATCACCGATATTTAATGTCTGCAAAAACTATGCAAATCTGCAAAATAGTATATGCATTAAAAAATCACAAAAATTTAACTGCAGAGATTTTGTACAGATTAAATTTTAGGTGATACATGTTATGTATCAAATGATACATTTTGAAGAATCAGTTTTAGACCAAAGGAAAAAAAGTTATTACAATTTAAAATTTTTGTTCTTGTTTTTTTGTTCCAAAATTCACAATGCCAATTAGAATCCAATTATAAACCAAGAAATTAATGCTTCAAATAGTCTATAAATTGCTATTAATTAGTGTTTGATCGACAAATAAAAAAAAATAGCAAAAGGCTAAAAACAATAGTAAGATTAATTTATTTATAATTAATTAATTTAACATTAATATTTTTTTTATTAATTTATGTGTTATTTTTCAATCAAAATAGCTGTTTTCAAAAGATGCATTTTTTGAACAAACAAATTCAAATATCAGAAAACATGTTTTTAAAATGAAGAAAAAAAATTAAAAAATTAAATTTTATTTTTAAATCGTTATTAGTGATCTAAATAAATAAAATTACTTTACAATTAGAATGAATGTTTTTTTTATTTAAAAAAACAAAATTTTTCTTAGAATTCGACGGAAACTTTCATTAAAAAAGCAATAAATTGAAAAATTAAATGATAAATTAACAATAATTAAAAATTTTGAAATCATCATTCCATACATAAAATATCTAGATTTATTTAATTCATTATCAATTGATATAATATGAACAATTAAATTTGGAAATTGACAAATAAAAAATAAACATACAACAGCTACTAGCATACAAGTGACTTTGGTCCTGCCAAGTTTTCTACTCTTAATGTTAGTGTTTTGTCTCATTTTTCCATTTTCTTCTCTTCTAAATTCTGTTTCTTCATAGTTAGAAAAACTACAAGAAGAAAGAGTAGATATCTTTTGATTGTAGGTTTTTTGAGTTTTTTTAAAATCTGCTCGTTTAATTAGTTTGGTATTTAGACGCTTGGAAGTCAAAATTCCCAAGTGCTTTCGACGCTGTTTAGCAATCATCAGCTTAAAGAGCAGGTAGGAGTTTGTTACCAGCAAAATTGAGAAGGGAATCAAGTAAACAATTGGGAGATACAACCAAACATTAATCAATTGATTGAATCTAGTATTGCTGCCAATGATTGTGCGAGTTACAGAGCACCTTTCATATCTGAATATTAACCAGTAGGGTACACAATACAGAGTACTGGCTACATAAACCATGGCTATTATTTTTTTTGATTTATTCAGTTCTATTTGGCTGGAAAGCTTTGAGTAGTTTTTTATTTTTGCCAGATAAATGCACATAAATTGATTGACTGAAACACACACAGTAAGCATAATGCAAGCCATTTGAAAAGTGTTTATTAGAGGATAGAAAAAAGGATAGAAAAACGCTATAAGACAAAAGAGCGTTTCTAATCGGTAATAAGAAGCTAGACGATACAAAATCGAATTGATCAGAAGCCCTAGAAGAGCAATAAAACTACAGAGGCAAAGATTAGACAAAAATAAATTGGTCGTGTTGCGCAGTTTTGGACTTGAGAGAACAAAAAATGAAAAGCAATTGCCGATTAGACCAACTATAATTGTTAATAAATTGATCCAGTCTAATAGTATTTCTATGCTTCCTGTATAAAAATACGAACTATTAGAAAAAGTCTGATTGCTTAAATTCATGTCCATTTTATCTTTTTTTTTTTTTTTAATTTTCAAAAACACATTATTTAAATTAATTAAATAAATCTAAATAAAAAAAAATTTATTGAATAAAAATAAAAGAGAATATAAAATTTACAAGTGTCATTTTCATTTCGAAATTTTTATTTATGGAATATTTTAACTTAAATTATAAATGATATAAATTTTTTAATTTTTTTTTCATGCTAAATGCTAAATTATTCAATCAGGCACATAGATATAGGCGAAAATAGCTTGTTTTCAAATCAAAATACATAATCATTTGGACAAATTTAATTAAATTTTTAACAAACCGACTAATTTATAAACAGGAGCTTGACAAGAACTAATCCAGTCGCCTTATAATGATTCATTACGTTCTGCAGTGTTATTTTTTTTCTTAAAAAAATTAAATATATTAACAGATTAGATGATTAATTTTCTTTAAATAAAAATTAATCTTTAAAAATAATAGGTTCTTGGAGTTTTTCACTTCCGACCTTATCAATTTAATAAAACATCATCCTTTTGAAGTTTACGAAATTTTTATTGATAGATTCAATTAAATTTCATATGTGAAAAAAAATATCAATCAATTCCCATACCTGATATAATTAACAATTATTGATTAGTGCAAAAAAATAAGTTTAGCTTTGAAATTCAAAGGCTTTGCTGATTTAAAATTTGACAGCTAAACTAAATTTTTCTTGCCAAAAATTTTCGTTTTTTTTTGAATGTTCTAATCTAAAGAAGGTTTTATGGTTAATATCTTACTTAAATATTTGAAGCTTATTTAAAATATTAAATTAAGATATTTTTTAAATTATAAAGCTGTACGTAATCTATTCACATCCTATAAATATCTAATTGCAAACGATATTTAGACAATATTCAAGATATGAAAATTATCTAAATTTATAAAATTAATTGGATTTTAATTTTGATATAAAATGCTATAATAATTGTTAGATGGAAAAGTTTTATTATCTGATCAAAAAATTAAAAATTATTTTTGAACTTTAATGTCTTAATAATGATTAGCTTAAAAAGACAAAATCAATAATATTTTTTGAAAATCTATTTTAATCAGAACATGATAAGTCCTTTTTCTGAGTTATTTTCTTAGCCATACTGTAAAAACAAAATTGAAAAACCCACACCAATTCAGAAAATTTAATTTAGTGCTTAAAATAGACAATATGACTACTATTTCCGATATTTGCCTCTTCATTAGAAATTTAATATCGACATCCTTCCTTTTATTTATAACTCAGGGTCAAATTAAAATGTTATACTGAAATTTGTTTAATTTATTTTAAAATTTTTATCAATATTTTTATATTAAAAAATATTTTGTTTTTTTTTGAGTACAGCTAATATTTAAAATTATGAAAAAAAAGCTAGACAGTTAATATTGAAAAAAAATTTATTTTCAGAATATTCATAAAAAAAATTTTCTCTTTCAACAGAATTCACATAAAAATAGACTATGGAAAAAAGATAAGTTCTTGGTCATTTAAAGCTTGATTAATTTAACTTTTACTTCAATTATTTATTATTTATTAAATAATAAAAAAAATAAAATCCAAACTTTTTCGCTTTTAAGTTCATCTCTTTTGTCAGAGAAGGTTTCCATAAAATTTTAATTTTTCAAAGCTTGCTTTGCTTCAAAAAAAAATTCTGCCAATTTCGCCTTCCTCTGAATCATCAAAATTAATCTAAATTAAAGTTTATCTAAATAGTCTATGTAGTTTTATGTCACAAAGAAATTTGTTTGAAAATAGAAGCCTAAATTTTAATTGAATTTGCTTAGAAAATAAAGCCTCCATTTACTAATTTCAACATTAAAAAAATTTATTTTTCTTAAAAAGTTGAGTCAAGAATCACTTTATTTTATTGAATTGTTAAGACCCGAGTTTTGACATCCCTCTTGATCTTTCTAGTCCTTATTTTAATGTAGTAAAGTCGTAACTGCAGGCAGAGCACGCTAACAATTAACCACTATATAAACCACTAATTGTTTGTAATATCTTTGGATTCCATTTAAATAAACTTTAACTAAATTTAATTGTTTTATTTATTTCTTGACTTAAATCCCTAAAGTCCAAACCGAAACTTTACAGAATTATCAAGTTTAAAAAATAAATTGATATATTTCAAAGAAAAAAATTTTTTGTTTTTTCTTCGTTACCCACCATTTAATGCTTGAAACTAAAACGAACATATCAAAAAATCATTCGAAAATTTCTATTTACCAGCAAAAGTTAATATAATTGTAATTTTTGCAATAAGAAAGAAATAATAGCAGCAATTTTCAAGAATTCTTTGCCGAGAGCATTTTTAAACTAAAAAAATTTTTAAAAAGGAAATTGAGAGAAAAAATCAATTCTATTTTTTTCAAAAGAAGAAAAAAATTAGAAAATTAAAAATAGTTTAAAAATTTAAGTTTTATTATTAAAATTAAACGGAAATTTCGAAATAAATATTAAGAAAAATTATTTTCTCAACAACAAACAATTAATTTTGGCAGTGATTCTCTCAAGACCATTCTAAATTTAGGACTAAATAAACAATAGCAAACAAAGTTAAAAGATAAATTTATAATTAACAACATTTTTGATATGACATAGCAATAGTTCAATAAATATGATGAATTACATCTATCGTTATCTGATGAGCATACCATTGATTGAACAATGTGCAAAATAAGTGCTGGAAATTGGCATATAAAAAACAAAAAAACCACCGCTATTAGCATTATCGTAACACTTTTAGTAAGAGCAGATTCTTTTTTTGGTTTTTTTACTTTAATACTTTGCCTAGGTTTATTCAAGCTAACACTAAGCTTGTATAAATTGGCCCCATTTGACTTGAGTGGATTTTTTAAAGTGACTGTCATCAACGAGTTTGTTGATTGACGTTTGACTGGACTAGAGCATACATCTTCTATTTCTTCTTCATTTTCTTTTAGCTTCTTATCCTTGATGCCAAGTCTTTCTTGACGCTTTTTCTTCATTGCTATAGTGGCTATTAGATAAGCGTTGGTAAAAATCAAAATCGAAAACGGAATTATGTAAGCTATTGGAAGGTACATGTAAAAATGGACTATTTTTTGAAACAAATTTGTCCGAGCTATTTCAGTTTCGTGTAGGCCACGCTCATCTGAATAAGTAAATTTCAGCCAGTAAGGTATACAGTAGATAATGCTAATTAAAAACATAAGAACCACTATTTTCAGAGCTCGTTGACACTCTTGTTTAGTAGAGTTTTTCGACTGAGATCTTAATTTTGAAAAATAAATGTACAAAAATTGATTAACTGATACACAAACTGTGAGTAGAATGGATGCCATCTGAAATGTTGTTATAATCGGATATATGTATGGATAAAGTCGACATAGAAGAGTAAAAAGTTCGGGAAACTTTTCCTGATACATGGCAATTAGTTCGTACAAAACAGAGTTGATTAGTAAACCAAACAATGCTATAAAACCAGAGACACACAAACTTGACAAAAAAACATTGGTTGAAATTCGCATCTTGGGACTAGTGAGGATCAAAAATGAGACTAAATTTCCGACAAGGCCGATAATTATGATTACCAATGAGATCAATGAGCTGAATAGTCTAAATTTAATGTAAATTTCCCACTGAATTAGCTGTTCCACTTGGGAAAAATTTGTAGTATATATTCCCATTAAGCTTTGATTATCGGAAAAAAGTAGTGGGAGGTTGGATGAATTAGTCATTAAGACAAAAATCTAAATTAAAAAACGGATTTTTTTTTAAAATTAAATTCTTATTCATTCATCACCTAATCTAGGTATCAAATTAATATGATGGTTTTGGTGGTTTTCAATTTTCTGAAGCGACTAGCTAGAATATTTTATCAAAGAAGCCATAGATCAAATTACATATTTATTTTGATTTTTTTTTTCAATTTTTGATCTGTAAAACTATATAATCAAAATCAATATTTGACTAGAAAATTTTAACAATAATTACTCTTATGAATTTTGAAGTCCTTGAAATTCTCAAAAAGCTTTTCATATTATTTTTGAAAAAAAAAAATAAAGTTCCTATTAAACTTTTAATATTTAATATAAAAATAAAGTTTTAACAATTCTAAAACTAGTTTAGGTTTTTTGTTGTTGTTAAGATTTTAAAAATTGAATTTTAACTAATTTTAAGAAAACATCTTATTTAAATATTTAATAAAATAAAAAATAAATGTGTAACTCTATATTTATCTATGGATATATGTTTATACACATTTAGATCTCAAATTTTTATGAAAATTTTTTTTTGTCAAACAAATGAATTACTTACTTCCTTTTTTCAATTAGGAAAGAAAATAAAAAGAAAATTTAAAATGAAAATAAACAAATTTTTTATTAAAATTGATTCCTTTTTCGATTATCATCAATTTTTCTTCTAGTTAATCACAACTGATGAGAACAAGCCTTTTTTAATTGAGAAAATAAATTTTATTTTAAAAAGCATTTCATAATTAGTCAATTTTCAGGTGAGTGGTAATAAGCTCGTTTTTGAAAAAATTTGAATTTTTTTTTTTAATTCAATTCATTGAGAGACGATAATCAAATATTTAAAATTAAAATTTTGATGAATCCTTTCTCATGAAAAAACAAATCTATCTATCTGACTTATTCAATTTACATAATCAGCTATTTAAGCATCAATAATACAAATTTTTGTTATAAAAGTTTTAAATATAAAAAATAGAATTTTAATTAATTTTCTAATAGTTTGTTAAAATTCAATGAAAATAACTGACATAAACAAGTATTCAATTCCATCTATCAATTTCAGGCTTGATTTAGAATTCTGGCTAAACTAGAGTACAAGCCAAGCATGTCGACAAATAAAAATATTGTGTAAATGCAATTTTGAAAAAATACTGAATTCAATTAGGAAAAGATGCTTTGAATTATTAGGAAATGTGTGACGTCACAATTTAGCTTTTAAGTTTTTTAGAAATTATATTAATATTTAAATAGAAAATTGAATATTTCTAATATTAGTTATATTTTAGAATTAATAGAAAAAAAAAATATATACCAATAAAAAAAAAGCGGATTTTGATCGGAATTTTGTGGTTTAGAATATTCTTCATTTTATAAATAGACTAGTTTTAAATTAAAAACTTGATTTTTTGTAAATTCTATTTGAATAAAGATATTTGTTCGAATTTAATTATTCGAGAAACTCTTTTAGTTCTAAACAATTATTAAAATTAAAATAGCAGTGAAAAATAAATTGCTTCTAATTTGATGTTTTTGTAAGAATAATAATAATATATATTTGGATTAATTGCGTATAAAAGTTGAGTAATTAAAATTTTTTTGCGTCAAAGCACTTTTTTAAATATTCTTTTGGAACCTACCTAAGAAACATATTTGATAGAAGCCTCCATAAAAATAATAAAATATCTCATTATTTTCCTAATACATTAAGTATTAATAATAATCAAATCATCTTTCCTATCTAATTTTTATTTTTAATTAAAAAAAAACGAATAAAATTAATTTCAATCTAAAAATAAAACTTTCTGAATTAATTTAATAAATGGAATTAAAGTATTTCGCAAAGTGAGCATATTTAAAAATGTTGTGTGACTTAAATCACGATTGTTTCTTTCCACACCAGAAAAAAAATCTAAATAAGACATTAGATTTTCGCCCAGGCATCTGATCTAGTTGTGCTTTATTTAAATCGAAACAAAACATAGTATAAACCTTTTTTAGCTTAAAAATTTATTTAAATCCAAAGAGCTAAAGGGTTAGTTAGTTTTATATTTTTTTAAAACTAGATGTGTACTAATATAATTATAAGTTTTTATGATTTGGGGTGTTTTTTTTTTGTTTTCTATTATTTAAATTTCTATCCAGTTTCGTATAAATCTAATTTCTAAAAAGCAATTATTTAGAATTTTATTTTTTTAATTAAAAATTCACTTTACATTTTGTATTATCTCCAAAGTATTAATCAAATTGTCTAGTTGATATTTGTCCAATTCCATCATAGTTAAATTCTCGTTAGAGCTTACTTTATCAGTCTCTAAGGTAAGCAAGCATTTTAATTCATTTAATTTGGCATGTTTATCACTACTGTGAACAAGCTTGAAAAATAATTAATTTCTAAGCTTTTATACCGATTTAGAATACTTTGAGGCTCCAGTCAAAGTTTTTTAGATATGTAAGACCGAAATTGACCGATTTGGTCATTAAAAAACTCTTCAAATCATTTTTTCTAGTCTTTAATGCTTCAGTCACAATATCACCATGTTTCATACCTTCAATTTTGTCTTTAAACTAAAAAAATTGAATTTGAATTAAATTTTAAACAAAATATTTAACTTAAGAGCGCTTTTTTATTATCAAATTTTGGTAATTTTTTTAGATATGTCTAAAATTTATGCCTTTCCAAATAGGACGGTAACTTTTCAAAAAACAATTTGTTTTATGACTTTAAAGTCTGCTTAAAAATTATACCCGGAATTTGCCTATTAGAAAATTATGCCAAAAATGAATTTGAAAAAGTGATCTAAAATCTAAAAGTTTCCTGATTTCCTAAAGAAAAATCAATTAGTTAATAAACACATACACACACATACATCTTTACATACACTCATGAATGCATTTGTTTGTCAAATGTGTTTTAAACAAAAATACCCAAGGGAACTATATTTATTTTCAATTCTTTTTCAATTTTAACTATTTGACAAAGAATATTTGAAAATATTGTAGAACCAAAATTATCTAATAATAAATTATTTAAAGCTTTTATTTAAATCAGAAATATCACGTTTATTGAAATCAATGCAATAAAAAAGATGAAAAAGTAATAGTAATTTTTCAAATAATTAATTAAAAATAATGATATGTACTTCCTGTTCATTTGGCAAATAGGTAAACATTTTTGATAGGCAATCAAATTCTTTTTCCAATTTCCACCAGTCTTCCAGTTCAATTAAATGAGAATAGTTGACATATTTTAAAATGTCAACATTGATCCATGAATCAATTAGTTCATGAATATACTTTGTATTAAAATTTAAAAAGTTAAATAAATTTAAAATTAGCAGAAAAAGTCAATGAAACCTTAACAATGTAATTTGCATCGAATTTTTCAACTAATTTGTTCAGCTTATTTGAATCGTACTGGTTCATTATTTTGATTATTTAACTAAAAATCATTTGAATCACAAGAACTTTTTTAATTTGAATGTAACGTGATCTATAATAAATTAGCCTAGATTATTTCACTATTTCATCAATCATAAAAAACTTAACTTTAAATTTAAAATTTTTTTTTTTAGATTTTTTTTATTTGTAATAGGGAAGACCTAGGTTTTGTCTGTTAGAAAATATTCCAATTTATTTTATAAAATTTTTTCAATATTTTAAAGCCAGAATTAAATATAATTATTTCCGTGTCTACTAGAATTAATTATTAAAAAATTCGATAAAAAAAATTTTCCTCTATTTTTTATCTAAAATTTTGAAAGAAAAAATCTATAAGTTGGAATAAAATAATTAATTTTTTTCAAAAAATTTTGATGTAATATAATACCTAATATCTTCTTTTTTTTCAAAATCTCTTAAGATATTTTAGATAACGAATTATTAATTTTCATATCAGATCAGTCAAAATTATTCAAAGTTAGATTAAAATTCTATTATAGTCTGACTATTTTTTTACGACTAAGCTACATCTATATGAAGGAAAAATGAATGAATTGATTTTCCAAAAAATAAACCGCATCCTTTCAACAAAATTAATATAATGTTTTTTTATATTTTTTAGATATTTTCCAAAAGCTAAAATTTTAATAATACCTTGAAGACTTTTTTGATTTTCCTCTCAAAAATTAGTTAATTCATATAAAATATATGATTCCCACGAGCTAGATTAGTTTATTTACATTTATTTTTTACTTGATTTGTAAAAGAAAGTTCAGAGAGTTAAAAATTGATTCAACTAATTTCTAAAGAAAATCATATCAATGAGAATAAAAAAAATCCAACTGACACAAAAAAAATTCCATATTTCCTTTATCTCATTCAACTTTTAATTTTTTCAAAAACTGATTAAAATTTTTAATTTTTATTAATATACCGATAGTTGATAGATTTAACAATTTAAAAATATATTAATAAAATATTTTAGAAAATAATTTGAAAAAAATTTTCAAGCAAAGACAGCATAAAAACTAGATTTTAATTATTAATTTACGCAGTTGATGATTTTCTATTTGCATTTTTTTTGGTAAGTTTTTTAAAATCAGTCATAATATTAATAAGCCGTCTCCCTTTACTGCATGTTAATAATATTCTCAAAATAAAAGGATAATTAAATTTTTTTAAAAGCATAAATAATCATGTGTTGATGTGTAATTTTTTTCTAATGCACATTTTATTTTAGAATAGTTTATAACTGATTGTCTCCGAAGACTGTTGCTTTAATATTTTTAATTGTTTAAAAATTCATATGAGAATAAAATAAAAAAGAAGAAGTAAATATTTTATGGATAAAATTTTACCTTGAATTTAAAATTTTTGTTTTTTTAAAGATATATTTTTTTTATTAAATTCAATTAAATAAATCCAAATTTTGCCTTTATTAAATCTAATGACAAATATTTTTTGAAAAAATATCTTATTATTAATTTATTTAATATGAATCTAATTGATTCATTTAATAATTTATTTGAAAATATTATAAAATTTATCAGTAATTCAATTTAATAATTGACAACAATCGAATTTTTCATTTAAGATTTAACTTTTGATTTCAAATAAGCTTTCGGAACACTATTGGTGATTTTCAAATTTATTAAAGCAAAGCATAGTTTTTTTATCTAAAGGAAAAATGAAAGAAAACAAATTTAATTAAAAATAAAATTGTCAAAAAAAAAATTCGAACAAAAAACAAAAATATCCTAAATAATGTTAATCAAATCTATTTTGAAAACTTACTTGAATTTCAGTTCAAAGATAAAAGCTTAGGTAAATTACAAGAAGATGCAAAAACTTTTAATATTTTCATTTATTACTACTAATTGAAATGTGATGAGTGAGGTATTAATTAATTGTTTATGGTTTTTAAAAGCTTCCTATATAGATAAATTAACAATTTAATTAACTGCATTACTTCAAATAAAAGTACGACAATCTTCTATTCGAAGTGAGTCAAATAAAGGAAATTTATAATTAAATTTCTCTTCGATTGCAAAATATTTTTGATGATCCAATTGTAATGAATTTATTTTATTTTTCAAATAATGCTTTTTTTACCAGCAAAAAAACTCGCATAGAGTAAAACTTTAAACATATAATTGACATCTTTAGCTGCATTAAAAAAAATATAAAATTTAAAATTGAGATTTTTGTTAAAATAAATAATAATTCATTTTTTTGAAAAGAATAAAATATTGATAAATTTTATATCAAATTTATAATTATTTTTACAAAGTGAATATATCAGATTGATATTATTGTAAATTAAAATCATATTTCAATATGGATCTCTAGATCCAAATGCTATTTATTTATCAATCTTGAAATAAAAATCCTAATTTATTTTCTCCAATATTTGTTTTTGCGATTGGTTCAATTAGGTTCACGCTATTTCTTAAATTGGAGCTTTAATTACTTGGGCCATTTTTATCAGTCTATTTTTTAAAATTTCAGGCAAGTTGCGATAGAATTATTACAAGCATTCTGCCAAAGAATCTATGCCGAAAATCATTTAAGTCATGTTTTTCAAAGAGTTATCAACATCATTTAAATTTTTTTAATTCAAAAACCCTTACTATAAGTTCATTTTAAAGGTTAGATCGCCTTTGAAATTAACTTTAATATTTGATTTGTATTTAAAAAAATAAAACAATTCATTTAATTATATAATTTCATAACTAGAAAATCTGTTTTAAAGCCTATTCACTTTAAACTTTAAAAATATATCAAAAAACTTAACTTAAAAAAACAGGTATTGGGAATTTCAGAAACAAAAAGAACAAAATTTCTTTTTTTTTCGAAAAATCGAAATCTACTAAAATAAAATTTATTTAAAAATTACTGCAACTCAGCGCCACAAAGATTATCCCAAAAACACGGATCGATTTACGGATTTTTGACGGACCCTAAAACACAGATCCGGATTGAAATAAATTGAAAAAGACAATTTAAAATCAACACTTTTTTTAGTATTATAATTTTAAAAAATATCAAAATTACAACATTTATTTGGAGAACTACAATAGTTAACTAAATACGTTAGGTTGAATTTGAAAAAATTTAAAGCAAGTTGAAAACATTAATTACTTTACTAGTCCGAGCCAAAGAATTTAATATTTTTTTTTTAATTTTATTTCTTTATTAATAAAAATTTAACGTATAAATTTTTTATGTTTTGATAAAAATTCCTCTAAATATTTATTAAGATTTAGTTTTTGAGAGTAGTTAAAATAAATATGATAATGAAATAACTTGAAAAAAAAATATTTTTCAAGCATATTTTTTAAAATTTCATAAAAAATTTGTTATTGATGTATTTATATAATTATATTTCTGCGATCCTAAAAAGTTTTTATGGTAGCCAAGAAGAGTAGGACTTTTGAAAAAAATTTTAAAAAAAAAGTCCGGACTTGGACTTTTTTTTGTGACTTTTAAACAACTCTGGTAATGGCTTTTGATAAAAAATTTATAAAATTAAAAGAAATTTATATTTTGAAACTTAACACTTTTAAATCTAGATCCGTGTTCTAGGGATAACCCGCCACAAACTTTGTCTTTTTACCTTAAAATAATTTTTCTGATGCAAATAAAAGACAAAAAATAAAACATAAATAAGATATAAATTGATTATTTAATTTTGTTTACTTAAAAAAAAAGAAAATAAAGTTTTTTTGTTGTTAAAATAGATGCAAAAAAAGAATGTTGCACTTTTTTTTGCCGTATTTTTCAGATGTTTTTTATTTTAGTAAATTTTGAATTTTCAAAAAAAGAAGAAATTTTGTTCTTTTTGTTAATTAACAATACCAAAAAAATAGGCTAAAGGCAATGTTTCTATTTGAAAGTGTCTTAGTTTAAAAAAAGTGATCTTTTATTTCATTACAAAAAATAATATTAATTACAAAAAAAATAACAAAAAATAAATCAATTCAAGAAAAAAAGTTAAATTGTTAGATTTGAAAAAAATTTTAATCTCTTTGTAACTTCTTTGCAAAATAACTTAAAAATATAAAAAAAAAAGGTTCCAAATGATTTCTTATAGGAACTTAAAAAAGGGGGCACAAATCAAATAGAATTCGGGTAAGATTCTTTTACATTTAACTATTTAAAAATGGAAAAGTAATAACTTTTAATGTTATTCAAGAAAAAAAATAATTTCAATTAATTTTTTAGCTTCTGATTAAAATTATTAAACTATCAAATAATTATTGAAAATTAAAAATGTATATTCATGAATAATTTTAGACAAGTAAAGACTGTTTTTTTTTGTTATTTTGTTTTTATTTTTGTACCAAGAGCAAAAAAAGCTTTCATTTACTTTTAATTTGAATTAAAATTGATAAATGGTCAAATTTCACTTGGCTGTGATTTGTAAATAGATACAATTGCGTAATATCATCTTGCTCGAAAAGCAATAAATTAGTGAATGCAATTATCGTTTTCCCAAAAACAACTAGTACTAGTAAGAAGATGAAAAGAAATTTAATCAAATGATCGTTCAGGCGCAAAATTATAATTTTCATTAAAGAAAGTTGGCAAAAATCATCATTCCTGAGTAAACTAAATGCATATTTTAAAAATTTTCTAAATTAAATTCCATAATAAACAAAAATCTGCTTTTTAGGAAGAAAATTTATCTCTAAAGTATTTTGTCTTATATGTTGTTGATTTGTTAACAATAAGCTTGAATTAAATTTCAGGTCAAATAAATTTTTGTCTTTTATTTTAGCTCTAGAGAAATAAAAAGCTTTTAAAACAAATGATAAATTACTTAAGAATTTAATCAAATTGAAATGCAGAGATATTCAAACAAGAACTTCAGATGGTACGAACAGGACAGAGAGGTCAATAATCCGGATGTTTTCAAAAGTCACAAAAAGCTTCTAAGTCCTGAATGGAACAAAAATCGGCCCGTTGAAACACAAATGTACCAAAGTACCTTGGAAAACCAAGCCAAATGCCAACAACATTTGATCGACCGTATCATTCAACGCCTGGACGAAATAGAAAAACAAATTCCCAATGATTTCACATATGACAATTACCTTTACAGTTCTCCAAGTCATCAAAATGTTTTATGTACGCGAATTCCGCGTTTTAACCACAAAAATAAGTCTTCTTTGACTGTTCCCAAAGGTAAAATGGTCAACTCTGTTCATGAACAAGTTAAACATAAGTCAAAATTGAACCATCCAGCCAGAATTACCCACGAATCAATTGATCATCTATTGAGAACTATTCAACCAACTAAGCACTCTGAATCAAAAATTACTGATACAGCCAGTCTTCAATTGAAAAGTCCAGCTTCATCTATGATTAAAGATGAACTCAGTTTTAAGACAATTGAGCTCTATTCATCTGATTCGGAGTCTAGGAAATCAATCAAAATTTTAAATGTTCCAAAGATACCCCCTGTACCTCCGTCTTTGATTAAAAGTCCAATTTATTCAGATAATAATCAATCTGAACGTTCAAAATCTTATTTAGAAACAATTGTTGAAGGTGTACCAACTCCACCAGCACCGCCACCAGCACCACCACTTCCACCTTGTCCAGCAATTGATCTAAAAACTACTTCTGGAGACGAGACCGACAATTCAAAACTGCCAAATAATTTCCTAAGCGAATTAGTCGAGAGGAAAAAAAAACTCAAGCATAACGAACCTATTGTGGGCCATGATGATAAAAAAACTGATCAATTTATTCAGGAGCTAAAAGAACGAATTCATGTTTATCAAGAGGATTCAGAACGAGCTAAAAAAATAGAGGAAACGATAAAAAAAAAGGTAGAAAATAATGAAAAAAAAATGGAAGAAGAAATTAAGTTTTCAACGATCAATCAAGAGACTCAGACAGATGCATTGTCAAGACAAAGCTCCAAGTCGAACCGCTCTTGGATCGAATCACCCAAGTCTTCTTCAAGCGAAAATAGAAAACAAAGTGGCTTTAAAATAGTTTCTGTTGACAATCAAGAACAAGTGAGTGCAAAAAAAGAGCATAAAAAATCAGACTCGACTATTTCCTATCGAAATACAAGCTCAGAAAGCTCTTCAACTGATGAAGACAATAAAATAAATAACGAACTCATTAATGAATCTAAACTGACAGATAGCACGTCTTTTTTAGACGATTCACAGAATATTGATCATTTCGAAACACCCATGTCTACTATTCATTCATCAAGGACTCAGAGTCAACGAAGCACCATTGGCAAAACATCCTCGGAAAGCGAAACAATTAAAATGGAAAATGAAGATTTCATACTTAACATATTTTCTCAAAGTTTTCAGCAAAACAATGATAGCACTTTGCCACTAGTATACAATTGCAAGCCATTGGAAAAAGACGCCAAACTAAAAAATGTTTTAATTAAGCTTTATTTTGATTTGGAAAAATATAATGCTCAAACAAATAACAAAGAATTGGATATTTTGGTGCGAAATGCAGATGATTGTCAGACTCATTTTGGAAATTCTAGTCTGGCAAGTTTTAGAAGAACCAACAGTCATCCGGGCAATCTAGTTGAATCAGCTAGCAATAACACAATCGCTTCCAGAGAGGCTTTTTTCGAAAGTCTTCGTCAATTAGTCGAAGAAAGCCAGGATGAAACAGACAATGAATATCAACGATCGTTTCAAAATTTAAATGATTTTTACAATAGTTTATTAAAAAAATTTCATAGTAAATTTCAGTCTAGAAATGATAGCTTTGATGTAATCAGCTCTGGTGCTTCAGAAGGTGAAATAGACTTTCTCAATAATCAATTGAGTGATGGTTCAGCTATGCACTCGGATTTAAATGATTATTCTGATTCGAATAATAAAAATGATAAATTTTTTCCAAATGAAGCTAGATCAAGCTTTATAGCTGTTATTGATGAGGCTAGCGAGCAAAGCTCTAGTGATACTGTGTTCAAACCGAGCAAAAAAACTGATAGTGTAGCTTATGAAGTTGACGAGAGGTCTGTTTCTCCTAGCTCAAAAGATTTTCGCTCAAGAGAACAAATTAAAATGTCGACTGATTCTGACGATGTTTTCGCCAAGCCAAATGAGCGCAAAACTCCAACCAAGTATTTTAAACGAAAACAAAACTCAACTGACATAAACAAAGTTTATGTTGAGGAGGAAAGAAAATTTAGGACAAATTCTTCGCTGGATGCTAGAAAAGAAATTTGGGACAGTGAAATAGAACGAGCTAAATCAGTTCCGCCAGAAAAAATGAACAAACAAGAAAGAGAAAGACCTAAAAGTGTTGCTTTTGTTGATTACATTCAAGACGAGCCGAAATCTGACGTAACTAATTTGATCAAAATTTGGTCACAAGCTAAAAAAGCTAGCGAAGACAGGTCCAAGAATATAACAAATCGAGATGAAAGAGAAATTGAATTGAAAAAACTTGAGGAATTGAAAAAAAATGTAGAGCGCTCTAGTTTGTTCATAATATGGAAAGAAGCATCTAATGCATCCAAGCAGCGATCAAAAATGAGAGCTTATGAACAAGTGTCCAAGGAACAGCATGCATATCAATTGAATAAAATGTTAGTACAGGATTTGGACAAAAATTCAGATGAATCAATTGATGAGAAATTGTCTGCTAAAAATGTGCCGTTACCTCCAGTGCCGACCAAAAAAAGCAGCTCATCTTCGCTAAGTTCAACATCAGAACAAGCACTTGTTAAGAATAGTATTCCAATACCTCCACCACTTCCTCAGTGGAACCAACCTTCAGATCAAAAAAATGACTCAATTAATGTGAAAAAATCAGACAAAATTATACCAATGGTTCCTTTAAAAGAGAATAAAAATGAAATTAAATCAAAAAGAAGCTCAATACCGGTTCTTGCAGAAAAGTTAAATTTAAAAAAAAAAAGCGATTCATCTCAAACTAGCGAAGAGTATATTGATGTGAGATTGACGCCAACTTTACCAGAGTCAAATTATCCAACTATTGACAAATTGATAAGAAAATTTGAGTATAATAAAGCAACAGTGTCAACATCAAATAGTGAAAAATCAAATAATGTGCCATTAAGAGCAGGTGGTATTATTTCCAATAAAGAAGTGAACACTAGAAACGAGGGAAAAAATAATTTAGAAGAATCGAGAAAATCTTTTTCCCAGTTGGCAAGCAATTTATTGCAAAATGCGAAAAAAAGCAATTCATTTAAAATTGAATCCGACACTTTGCCAGATAATAATAACTTCGATAAGTCGAAAGAGACTGAGTAATTATATTTTTTTTTTTTACAAATAACATTTTTTTATTTTTTATTTCTTTTCAAGAGAAAATAACGAAAATTCAAAAATTAAAAATTCAGAAATAAATGTGCAAAAAAGTGAAAGCACTAGGTAAGTAGATTGAAAAAATTCTAGTTATTTTTTAATTTATTTTTGTAAACTCTTGATCATTAACTTGAAAGAATAGACCTTATAAAATTATTTATTTAAAATACAATTCAAAAATTAACATATAATCTTGCTTTCTTCTTCCTCGGCTATTCATATCTTGTTGGGAAAAGAAAAAAAATTTAGAGCATAGGAACAGTTACAATTTAGAACAAAAACAAAAAATAGAAGAGCACACTACACTTCATTTACTTTTAAATTTTTTTTTTGATTATTGATATAAAAATTTTAAAATAATGCAAAAATTAAAATAAACTTTTTTATTTTATATTTATTTGGGAAAACTTAACAGCAATGTCTTCAAGTTGAATAATTCAAGTTTGTGGACTTTTTCTAAAATGTCCCCAATCTTTTTATTTCCAAGTCAAAGAGAATTCATGATAAATCGATCTATCATATTCAATGACTATTTTACAGTTTTTTGGATGAATTCTGTTTAAAAAATCAAAAAAACTTGAAAATTACTATAATGTAATTATCCAAATTTAGTGACATGTCACTAAAAAATGACATGGATAGACAATGAACTTATTTTTAAAGTACACTTTTTTTCATTGCATAAAAAGTGTCCTTTCAAATCATTTCTTCATTTGAACCTTTATAATTAACCCTTATGGTTCCAACATTTGAAAATCATAAGTCTCAAGTCAAGTCCTAATCTATATTTATTTTAAAAAGTCCAAGTTCGGACTTGATTTATTTTTTTTAATTTAACCTTTTTTTTAGAAAACGTTAATTCTCACTCAAGTTATCTGAGAATAACTAAAAAAATGTATACTCAAGATAACTTTGACTTTTGTAAAAAAATTTATACTCAAAAAAAAAATAAAAATAAAAAAAGGATTAACACATTATTAAGAGATTATTTATTTAGAACAATTGTTACATTTCCAGACTTTCTTAATAGGAACATAAGTTCTATTAACACATTTTAAGTGGAAATCATTTTTACAATTACCGCATGTAATCCATTAATTTTCACAAGAAAGATTGCAAATTTTAGAAGATTTCAAAGACCTCAAAAAATGGCCTAATACAGTCTCAAAAAACCATCATAAGTAAAATATTTAAGTAGTGGCTCCTTTTTTAAACCACTAGAATCAACAAAACCACTATCTAGTATTTTAGAAGATAAACATTTAGCGTCATCTTTTCGTTTTAAACTACTGACTGTGGTCCATATAACAAAGTTTGTTCGTTTGTTTTCTCACTCATTTTGAGTGAAAATATATTCACTCTTTTTTTATTATGCTTTTCTTTAATTAATCAAGAACACTTTTTATGCTAGGAAAAAAAATTTCATAGCAAAAGTACACAAAAAGACACAAAAGGAAACACAAGTATTTTAAAAAAATTGATTGTCTTTAGCTCAATTAATTATTTGTCTTTTCATCTTGTATTTGGATTTTTTGTATCAACTTGAAAAAATATCTTGCAGTCATATGCTGCATATTTTTATTCAAACAAGCAGTTTATTAATAAAATTAACACTCAAACACCGGAGGAGTTTTTTCGGAGCTTTTTACTTTATCTTTAATTTGTATTTGCTTAAATAAACGTTACCCATTTTTTAAAATTTTATTTCAAATCAGATATTTAAAATCAAAAAATATTTAAGTTAATTTATATTTTTGCAAAATATGCTTATTTTCATGGAAAAAAAATAAAAATAAAAAGTAACTCAAGGGGTCCAAAAAACCCCTCCGGGCTTTGAGTGTTAAAAAAGAGAAGTAGACCGCTGTTACATCAAGTCATTCAGATTCTATTTCATCAAGTACAATCTTGTGTTTAAGATCGCCAAAGAAAAATTCGGTATATTGCAGAGTTTTTGTAGACGTATTTTGCTGCATTAAGCAAATTTGCTTATAATTTAGAATTTTATAGAACTAAATTATTTCTTTTAGTAAAAAATTTTTTTGAATTGAAAAGATTGAACTGAAATGAACTTCACAATCCCTCCATTCTAGAAGCAGATCATGAATACTTTGACGTTTAAGCTTGAAATAAAAGCTTAGACTTGTTAACTCTATTGAGGGTGTCCAATAGTTTGACATAATGGCTTTGTGAATTTTGGAACAAAAAATATCCAAAATTTTAAAATGTAATAGCTTTTTTCCTTTGGTTTCTTATCATGTGATAAATAGCATGTATCACAGATATTTAAGCTCTGCAAAAACTATGCAAATCTACAATAGTATATGCATAAAAAAATAACTAAAATTTAATCGCAGTGATTTTTCACAGATTAAACTTTAGGTGATACATTTTGTAAAATCAGTTTTAGACCAAAGGAAAAAAAGTTATTATATTTTAAAATTTTTGTATTTGTTTTTTTGGTTCAAAATTCACAATGCCTGATATAATCTATTTTAAAATTGTATAAACTTAATAAAAAATTTAAATATAACTTTGCTTAATGTCTGCTAATAATGTGCAAAATCTCTGCAAAATTTGTTCAAATTTAATACTAAATATACAGAATCTCCAATTGAATGAGTTTTTATAAAAAAACAAGTAAAATTTTTGAATAAATTTCCCACAACCTAGACCTATTAAAATTTATTAATGCTAAAAATAAATTTTAGAAAAAAAGTCTTTTGACTTGATTTTTTTTTTAAATTTTAACCCCTACTCTTGACTTATACTGGTGGTTACACAGTTTTTCAATATTTATTTTCTCAAAATTTTACTATAACCATAAGTGCAAGTTTTCGATTTAAATTTAAATGATTTGTTTGAAAAAAAATTTAATCTTTTAATCTAACTAGTGGAGCAGGTATAAACTTGTCGGATGAAACGAGCGACGCTAGCTCTGATATAGGAAAATATTTTATTTTAAAACCGAAAATTCCACCTAAATTTTCACCTGGTCAAACAGAAAGAGCTCATAAAATCGAGCCAGAATCATCTGATTCAGAATCATCTAGCAGCGATTATGCCATCCCTCGAAATGTTTCCCTTTTTAATTTGGAAAAAAAAGAGTCGAGTAAAGAACTAATTCCTAGCTTTTTAACTCAAGAAAAAGAAAAAGTCCGAAACTCTTCTCTTTTAGATAAAATTTTGCTCAATCAAACAAATATAGATCAACAAAATAATAAAAATACAAATTATGAAGAAAATTTAGATGAAAATCAAATAACTAATGACAAAAAAACAAATTTGGAAACTGATTCTCTCCAATCAGAATATAATTCAGAGGAAGAAGAAAATTTTGACAATTCAAATGAGCAACCATCAGCTGAAACATTGGAGATTATAAGACGACTTAGAGATATTCCGAGTCAAAGTGCTAGTCCAGAAATTTACGGTCTGCGAAAGATTGACAGTGAATTGACAAGAGAAACAAAACTTTCTGGCGGAAAGCAGCGAAAGCCAAACGAAGAAAGCTTTGATCGAAGTTTCAAGCGAACCAAATCTTCAAATTCAATGAATTCAAATCTCCGGAGTAATTTTTTCAATAAGCTTTTTGGACGTGATAAAGATTCAAGCTCAAGTTTAAAAAAAAAAAAGAAAATTTTCATGAAATAACGGATATTTGCTTTAGCTTGTTCATTTTTTATTTCTGTTTTTATATTTTAATTTTATTTGTAATCAATTAAAAAAGATAATTTTTATTTTTAATTAGAATAAAAAATTATGAATTGTAGAATTTATCATGCGTAAAATCAATTTTCAGTTGAATAACATGAAAATTTGTTTTCTTGAATGGTCTTTAAATAAAAAAAAATTGTGATTTATTAAAATTTTAAATTATAAATTGAAAATCCTATGTTTAAAATTATTAAAATTAAATTAAAAAATTGAATCAAAATTTTTTAAATGATAAATTGAACATTTAATTAAAATTTTATGAAATTTTTAAAGCCATCTTTAATTCAAGTCATTTTTGATGAAAAAAAAATTGTTATTATGAAGAAAATATTTTATGCTTTTGAAGAAAAGACATTTTTAATTTTATTGACAATGTATTTTTATAAAATCAACTTTATTCTATTCCAATTTTAGAGGAATGCTTTATTTTTCAACAAAGATTTAAGTAAGCTCTAAATATTTTGTAAATATTCTTTTGGACATAATTGATTGTGACACTTAATTGTTCGGCATAAAAATATATTTTTTTTTTATAAATTCTTTAATGTGTCAAATTTTTTTATGTGTCTTTATTTTATTTTGTCAATCGATTTACAAATCTTTTTTAATTTTAAATTTTGTAGATAAAATTAAAAATGAACATACTTTTTTAATTTTAATTTTTTTTTGACGCTAATCCTTTCAAAAAATTTTTTTTCAAAATACAGGAAAAAGTTCTCTTTTTTCAAATACAAAAACTTTTTAGATTTAATTATTCCCCCATTCGATTTCCCTGCATCACAAGTTAAGACCCATGCAATAAAATGTTAAATTCTGAATTCTTAATTATCAAGACTTGAATTTAAAACTAAAAAATGCATAATTCAAAATTTTTTTTTTCATTTTTTATTTTAAATCCAAGTCTTGATAATGCAATAAATCAATAATTAAAAATTTCAGGTCATGCTGTTAGACTATGCGTTCAGAATCAAACATGTTATTGTATGGTCGAAATGTACTTTGGTGCATGGTCTAAAAGTATGTCTTAGTTAGTGATTTAGCATAATCGAACCAGAGAATATTTTAATTTTGCTAATTAATTGTCTGCTATTTTTGAACAGAGCCGTCAGAAAAGCATTTCGAGTATCAAATTTTTGAAATTAATTAAATTTATTAAAGATAAGATTTTTTTCTTATATTTATTTACATAATAACAGAAATATTCTATATTTATACCTAATTGTATTAAATAAATTAGTAAATTTTTTTTATGTTTATACATTTTTTTAAAATTTTATTTTAAATTCCATTTGAATATAAATTTTTGCTAAACAATTCTAGTTTTGTAAATATAGTTTGCTAAGCTCTACACTTGATTGACTATTATACAAACCAATACAACACTTATACAATTTTTTTTGTGAATTCAACTTAGCACATTTTAGCAATTGATTATTTTCAAAAAAAAATTCATTTTGAAGCCTATCAAGTTGCTTCAACTTAAATATTTCCATTAAAACTTACTAAAAAAAATCGAAAAACGAAAATTTTTTTAGAGTTTATCAAATTGGTGACAATGCAGTTTAATGGGTCTAAAATTTCGAATATTGTAAGTTCGAATTTGCTTGAAAATTACACAACTGCAAAATTGAGTCTATTTGACCGCATTATTGAGCGCATAGATGCCATAGAAAATGAAACTCAAAACTTTGATAATCCGAAGAGGCAAATTGAAAGCCGCAAGGTCCCAGTGTTCAATAAAGATCAGACTTTTAATAATATTTTTTTCACACGGGCAGAATTCAATCCTTACAGTTCAAAAAAAAACACGCTTGATCAAGTCAAAGTTGTTGAATTCATTGCAAGGAAAGGCCCAAAAAAAATGGCTTCAGTGGAAAAACCAATTCACGAAGAAGAAAAGGAAAAAATATTGGCGCCCAAAAATTCCTTAAATTTATCATTAAATGAAAAAAAATGTATGCCAAGTGAGCCTGTTATCAAGAAAGCTGATGAAAATGGGGCTTTTAAGTTAAAGAAAGAGAAAAATATACAAAAGCAGGAAATGGATACGAAAAAAATTATTAGCATTCCAAAAGTGCCACCTTTGCCTCCCACATTGACCAAATTGACAAATAGCTCTGATAAAGTCAAAGCTAAAATTTTAATTGAACCGAAAAAAAAAGTTATCGAAGATAAAAATTCACCAGTCAATCCAATAAAAAATAAGGAGGACTTTTTAAGCGATATACTAAAATCAAAAAATAATTTAAAAGCTGTTAGACTAAATGAAGAGAAAAAGTCTAGTGAAAAAGAGTCAGAGTTTTTAAAAGAATTAAAACTACGCGTGAAAAATAAAAAGGAAAATTTAAACCATATGGAAGATCAGCTTTTAATAAGAAATTCGTTAAAAAAAAAGTCTGATCAAAATTTAAAAGCAAATTCTTATTTAAGAAGTTCTAGTACATCCAAATATTTTACTGTATCAACTTCACCCAACGAGTACAATTCAACAAGTCACTCGACTAGCTCAACATTAAACAATCAAGGTGACTTCAATATAAAATCTTTTTCAAATCTTCAAAGTCCAAAGAAAAATTTTGAAAAAAAAACAGGTAATTTTTTTTTAATTGACCACAAATTCAAAATGGACATGTTTTGGCTTGACAATAAAAGGAAAAGCCTAAATATTTAAATTAAAAAATATTGAAAAATAAGTGGAAAATTTTTAAAATGTGTGTTAAAAAAAGTCTTGAAAAACTTATTTATTTATTGGATGAAAATTAACCTCCAAAAGGAGAAGTATAATATGAAAAAGTAAAGTAAAAATAATTATAGAATATCATTCTGCTTCGAATGGTTTAGTTAGTTCCAAAAGGAGAAAAAAATTAGTTTTTTCATTTATGTTAGAAAGACATTAATTGTTTGAATCGGTTAGCCCATCTCAATTATTGAAGTGTAACTTTGGGTCTTTTTTTAGTTCTCCAGTTTTCATATTTATGTTCAATATGTTTAGCTTAAAAAAATCTTCCAAAGTTTCTATATCTTGGTCAAATAACTTTAACCTTGATCCACTCATCCTTGGACTGATAGTGAGATCATGAAAAATCTCAAAGGCCAATTGATTGTATCTTCGAGTCTCAATAAATGAGAGTTTTGATTGTAAATAAAGCTGTTCAAAATATAATATTTTTAAACACTTAAGAATATTTGACAAATGACACTTACTTTTAAGCCATATCATTTGTCTTAACAAGTTGTTCTGTGCCATATTTAGATACTCTTTTGATTTTAAATTTAATGTATATGTTCCTAAACCATAGGTAAATTGCGAAGTTTTGTAAATAAACGATTGTAAAAATGGAGATATTTTACAATTTTTTAGGCCTAGATAAGAGAGAGAAAAAAGAGCCTGTTGCACTTTTGAGAATTTTTTTATTGTAATACTATTAAAATCCAAGTTTGCTGGGATATCAACTCCAAAATACCGTATTTTATAGCATATATCTAATTAGGAATTACCCAATTTGAATTTACTTTTGAATAAATTGTTGCCAAATTCAATTACTTCAGATTTATTAGGATTAAATTTAATTTTCCATTTATTCCCATATTCCGCACAAATATTGAGAAGTTCGTGTAGGTGTGAGTCAACAGGACTTAACAGGAGTATATCGTCTGCATAAACAATTGTGCATACATTATGTCTTGAAAAACTTATATTACTAATAATATTTTTTTTAATTTTTTAAATCAGCTCAAATCTGATAAGTACAGGTATTTTGAAATTAAAATACAAATTAAACAAGGCAAAAATGTTTTATTATTTGTCTTTTTTTACATATGAGTATGAATGATAAATTATTTTAAAGAGTTTAAGAAAATATACTGGAGTATTGTTTTTTTAAGAAAATGTTATTTTGAGTTGAGATGTTTTGTGGCCATAATTACAATTTTTAAGTTTAAAAAAAAATACATTTTTGATCTACAGTGGTGTTCCGGATTTAGTAATTTACGATAATTTACGTAAAAAATAGTAAATTTACCAGATTTTACGTAAAAATTGGTAAATTTCGAACATTTTACGTAAATTTATGTAAAAAAAAAAATGTC